>ML272889.1:16812-103175 GCA_005239495.1 Nicotiana undulata
AAAAACACCCCCCCCCCCCCCCCCCCCTTGGTCTCACATAATATTAATCCTAAAGAAAATAAATTTTTTTAGTTCGTGATCACAGAAGAAGCTCAAGCAACACAAGCTCAGCTCCCTTAATGTGTTCGGTCAAAATTGAGTTCAAGCTTAGCTCATATAATTACGCAATCTTTCGCCCCCAGTTCTGTTAATTCATGGCTCTAACCTCACTGCTGCTAGGATGGAACAGCAACGTTATTGCTTCTTGATTTTAGGGGCGGCCACAACCTGCTTTTTACATGTAGTTTTTCTTTTAATAGTAGCAGTATCTGCACCAATTTGCGCACCTTGACTATTCTAGCGATTACGTGCTACCTCCCACCAACACATGTATTGGGTAACTCTATCCACCAAGTTTAGGCAAATGGGAAGATGTGCCTTAGCTGAGATTTGAACCCTAGTCTCCAACGTTTGCACCCACTTAATTGACAACTAGGCCACACCCTTAGGTAATGCTTTACATGTAATTCCATGAGAACAAACAAAAACAACAAACCAAGTTTAATCCCATAAATGGGGTGATGAGAAGGTCAAGTCCTGTTCTTTCATCCTAATAAGCCTAAGGGTACTGGTGTCAAAGGCTTGTTTGAGGCACACAGGAAGCCATAAAGCAAAGTTAAAGCCATTATGTGCTTCGCCACTTAGCTGGCGTCTCCGTGTAGACACTAAGGTGCTAAATTACGTGCCTCATAACCTATGGGCTGCCTTCAAGAGGGCAATACTAGACAATAAATATAGTAGGTGAAACGATATGTTAATTGTTAAAAACAATATGAAAGAATTTTACTGATCAAGAATAAAAAATTAAATTGAAGTACTTAGAAAACTAGCTCCAACAATATAAAATTGCATCTTTTCATCTAAATCAGAAGTTTAAAATAGTTTCTGAACTTGATTCGCGTGATTTTACTTCATAGAGTTCACTTATTTATAGTTACTTTGAATTTTTAGTCCAAATAGTTATTACGGAAAAGGATCAGCTTTGCTCCTGAAATATTAGATTTGGTAAATAATGCCCCCCCATCCACCTATTTGGCTAAATATACCCTTCTGTTAAGGTTTCTGGCTCACACATGCCCTTTAAGTTAAGGGCCCACTTCAGATTTTAAATCAAAATTATATTTGATGACGTGACATAATATTATTGGTTGATTTAAAACCCATCCCAAATATGTCCACCGACCCACCCGTTTAAACCCGACCCGACCCATACATAACCCACTAAACCGTTCTAACCCATCAGAGGAGTTTCAGTCATAAATAAGAATAATTCATGAATAGAAAACTTCTAGAGTGGTTTCCAAAATGCATACACAACGTTGTTAGCAAAGATAAGATGCAAAATATTTGTTTTTCTGGCTTTGTAAAACGTGTCCTTTTACTTATTTACTACTAAAGTTATTTCCTGAAACAACTTCCTTCTCATCTTAACAAATGTGTGTATGTGTATTTTCTTTCTAAAATTGTAACAGAGCACAAAATCAGTTCAAAAATAGTTCTCCAACATATTTAATAGTCGAAAACCAAAAACCAAGAAATTAGCACAGCTTACATGGCAAGAATGGTAAACAAAAGAAAGAGCAAGAACATCAAAATGTAGGAAGAAGGTGGATAGTCAACAATTGGAGTGGTTGAGTTGCCATGGAAATATTTAAATATCATATAACTCCCATATCCCAATCCAAATAATAACCAAATCCCAGCAATAGCGTATCCGTGGATGCCTGAAACTCCTCTGATGGGTTAGAAGGGTTTAGTGGGTTATGTACGAGTTGGGTCGGGTTTAAATGGGTGGGTGGGTTGGACATATTTGGGGTGGATTTTAAATCAACCAATAATATTATGCCACGTCATCAAATATAAATTTGATTTAAAATCTGAAGTGGACTGTTAACTTAAAAGGGCATGTGTGAGCCAGAAACCTTCACAGAAGGGTATGTTTGCCCAATAGGTGGATGGGGCATTATTAGACCAAATCTAATAGTTCATGGGCAAAGCCGATCCTTTTCCGTAGTTATTATTGCATTTGCAGTTCATTTTTCTCCGCATTACATACATATATTTTGTACTAAAGTTCCTCCGCAAACTATAATAAGCATAGATTTCAGCTCATCGTACTAAAGTTTTCTCTCTTCCCCCCTAAACCTACATGCTACCAACAGCAACACCGCGGTAAGCATATTAGCATGTGATTCCAACTTGCATGTATGATATGACCCCTAGTTTCCCTGATACAATAATTTCAATGTTTTTTTTTGAGAAAGGTGTACAATATCATAATTTTGTCCTCTGCCTAGTGTAACTTCCCATAATTATTTCACAACGAATCATGATAGTAAAATCCGCCTAGAAGGATCTTGTTGAAGTTATAACTAAAAGGGGACCAAAACCAGTGTTATCAAAGGCGAAAAGCACAAAAAAACTCTAAGGTCCATTGGGGCTTTAAGCGCAAAGAGCAAATAAAGCGCGGGCTTTAATAAAAAAGGCACAACGGGAGAAAAACTAAAAATATGTATATGCAGTCCAAGACTAAAAATTATAAGCATGAATAACAAATATATGGACAAAAAATTAGAAACTTTTTACGATAAAGTGAAATATTAATTGGTTAATGTCGCCTTTTCAGGATCACACTCATTGGCAAGAAAAAGTATGCCTTAGAACCTTGATGCGACACTAAAGCGCCCACAAAATGAAGCGCTCAGCATGTATTGAGCCTCGCTTCATGGCTTAAGCGCGTTTTAAGCATACCTTTGACAACACTGACCAAAACATTCACAAGTACTTCTTATAAAAGCAGACTGGCAAAAATCTAACATCTCAATACTAATTTGATCCCAGAACAATGCATGGCAAAGGCCATTACCCACTGTTGATAGCTTTTCCACGGCAGTAATGGAATACAGAAAACTCTAATCCCTTGTTGATAGATTTTGCCATTGCCTAGGAATCTTTATTGAGCCAAAATCCAAATTTCAGCACCAATATTAACAAACAGCATGATGCTAATACATAGTCTCACAGAAATAGGTGATTAACGAGTTGTGCACATACAATCTCCAAACATTCTGCTGATAAAAAGTAACCCTGCATATGGTAGCAATAGCAACATATACGGCTCAGGAAGGCAGGTGAAAACAATCAGGTACATGTGACTCAATCAGCACAGAAGCCATCAAATCATGAAGCAAAAAAGAAAAACTAGAATAGCTACTAGTTGTATAGCCATGTCATGTATATTTACCATCATGTTTTCATTTTTTATTGGAACACACAACACTTGCAATAACTTAGAGCATTCATGGGCAAAATTCCTCCCTTTATAAAGAATAATACAACAGAATAAGGGTCAACAGACATGCGAAAGAAAGAAGGTTCCAAACCTTGAATACTGGAGCCTGTATTTCTTCAACTTTAATACTTTGTACATTATCTTCCTTCAATGGACCAAAGAGTTGTGCCCTGAACACAGGGGAGCGGGCAGCAAGAACCAACTTGTGGGCATCAAAGACTTCACCTTCAACTTCAAATTTTATATCTGCTCCCTCTCCACTCTCTAGGAGCTGCCCAAAATGAATTCCAATGTCTGATGGTGGCACAGGCAGAGAAAATGTCTTTGGTGTTTCATTGTATGATCTGACAACACCAACAGTGCATTGGACCAAGAGACAATCATCTTTCAGATAGTCTGATGTTTCTAATAATGTTCTCCTGAAAAAGCGTTTATATCCCCTACAACGACAACCATCAAACTGGAAAAGGTCAATAGATGCATTGTTGAAGAAACAAAGCAAAACAAGAGTACATGTACGAAAGAACTAAATTCATAAAAAGAGAAAAAAGACACTAAGCTAATAATAGAAGTTCTTTAAATATCTCTATTGATTTTGCTACTCCCAAAAGAAGTTAAGTTCTGCTACAAGAAAGTTCTTCCTTCATACATATCTTCCAATAATATGGCAAACCCCACACTTACCACCAAAACTCCTACTCAGAAATGGTGGCTTTTTCCTTTACCCTCTTGCTAAATCGATCCTAAGCTCATTTTGGAGATGGAGGATCCTTTCCACCAGGTGACCCCTCTTTTGTCACATTGAATCAAATGTTGAGCACTACTCAAGCATGTGTAAAAAGACCTCAACAAAGTCATGTGGACACTCCTTAATCTGAGGACAGTCTTTGATTTTCAAGTTAAGATGTTGTTGACCCGTTTTGCTTTTCTTCGTTCATTTCTCTCAATAAATATTCATGTAGCACTAAGTTACTAGCAGATGTAAACATGCGGTCCTAGAACATTTTCTGGTGCACAGTCATCCAATGAAAATGTATAACCCTAAGGGTGACACTCACTTTTTACTTTTTGAAAGGCGAAAACTACATTAAGGATGACTAGTGGACAATGTAATTTCACGGCTGGTCCTAATAATTGAGAACGCAGAAGCTAGGAGGTCCAACTTGGGAAGCAGCAAGAGACAATGAAAATACAAGGTAACAGGTTTGGACAAAAAGGTAGATACCTTTGGATGGCAGAGTAGGAGCAAATAAATACTGAATGGACAATAATAAAAAAAAGTAAATAAAAAGTATCAACATCTAAAACAATGGCATGTTATGGCAGGTGTGCAGGAGCATACACACGCCACCTAGAATCACATGAAGAAAACTATGTAATAGGGGCTCGTATCAGTGCTACATTCTTAATGCAATTTTGGACGAAGTTCTCCATTGAAATTGCCAGAAAGGAGGACTTCTAGATTGGAAGGACCGAAGGAGAACCAAAGAGGTTGGAAACATGCAAACAACCATAACAATGAAAAAAAGACTAACTCGGATTGTTATGTTAAACTTAGTTTCTGTAATGGAGATCTCTGAATACGAGACTCATCCTTCGGGTTTTTCTGTACTCCTTGGCATGACATGATATTTTTTTCGAGGTATATCTCACACGTTTGTGTACTTGATTATACTATGATTACAAGGGTTGCATCCTCCAAAATGCAAGTTCTGCATCACATATTAGGTGGTTGTTGCTTGTAAATTATTACTTACCTATAAAAAAGAAAAACCTCAACCTCAACCTCACCGTACTTGTATGTCGTCACTCGTTGAAAACTTCTGCTTAAAGGAGATTCCTCTTTGCCGTATAAAGGAGATCAGAATTTGAACACATCTAGTTTTAATTGAACACTGGGAAAGAACCTATAATGTTATCACCTTCTTTTTGTGAAGTACTAGAATCAAACGAATCATGATGGAATGAGCCTAATGGAGTTAACATGTCTCAACACCTACTATAAGTCATTCATTGTTTATCTGTGCATCATTCTAATATACCCTGCCTAATAGCACCCAATTTCGAATTATCAGGGTTACAGCAAAAAGTAATCTTCAATGCAATAGTATTAAAATCAATGGACCACTTATACTGCAAGCAGAGAAGCTAGTTATACAGCATTCGAGCCAGTAGTTAAACGCGAAAGGCAAGCAAATAGCTGCAAATAAAGAACTAAATACTTAGCATGTTACAGCAAGAATTAGACCAACTTTTTGATGAGCAAAGGGATTACATCAATATAGCACCAAGTCCTTTTTATTGTATCAGAGTATGGATAACATACGAACTCAAAAAGATTCATCCAACTATTTACAATACGGAATAACATTTTACACCAAAAATCTAAGTGAAACAAAAGGAAGCTTTACATTCTCCACAATGTTATAAATTTTGAACCCACTATATTTTACAAAATACTTGCTCTCAATGTACAACTTTAGCTTATGCACCAAATTTACATAATTCCAAACATGTACATATACCAACACAGCCCATGATGTACCAACAAAAGATGTTTCTGACTACCAACCCCCTGCCATAATTGGTGGATCCACCTTAAGTCAAGGTGACGTTAGAAGCTTTCATTGTCATACAGGTAAATTACATTTGGAATGTCTTTAGAGTAACGGTCAAGCGGGTTCAAGCTTCCGCACTGAAACCCCAGCTGCGGCCGGTCAAGTTAGCTCACCACGTTTACTTCTTCATAGCTTGAACACCATTAGAGAAAAATCCAGGTGCGCCCTTTCTTACCATTTTATTAAACCCTAACCTATTCACACTAACCCATAAAAATACTTTTCAGATCAAATCAATTCGAGGACTAGAAATAACCCATATTAATCAATAAGTCAACTTTTCCTCAACCCAGTACTTGTGGCTTCCGCGTCCTCTATATCCATTCTACTTTAGTGGACCTCTTCATCCCAGCACTAATGATTAGACTTATCCCTACATGTGACATACTGCCTAAACATAACCCAAATGCAAGTGTATACTAACCCATGATAGCAAAAACAAAAATCAACTACACTTAATAAGAAGTATAGATAATAAACAACAACTACGCCTCAGTTTTATCAAACAACTAAGATGGGTTTGTCTATATGAATCCTCATTGAAAATGTTATCGCATGCCAATATTATACAATAAGAAGTACGAATAAACAGCAATAAGAAGTACAAAGAAACAACAACTATTCCTCAGTCCCAAACAAGTTGGGTGTCGGCTATATGAATGCTCATTGACCATGTTACTCGATTTAAACTCATCGCACGCCATTATTATACAATACAATAAAAAGTACAGATGTGCACAAGAATATTACCACATGCTACCCCGATATTTTAGCGTGTAAGGACCCGTCTCAAGCACACGACCAAAGTGGGTGTGAACCTTATGCCTTTCATTACCACTCTGATCCATAAGAGACAGCTCAAACAAAGCTCTAACGTCAGTTGCATCACTAGCCAACGCGATAAAAAGCGAGACATAAGTACCATTATCCTCGGCACTTTTACCATCAGGGTAAAAGTAAACAGCCCAAGAATGACCACCCACGGTAAAAATCTCAGAAGTTACATATTTCCCAATTCCCATACCTTTAGACAAGGAGTAACCTTCTACCTTAAATTCGTGGGACCCATTAATCGTCTCGATTCGAGATGTCGATGTGGTGGTTGTGGGTTGTGATGATGATGAATTTGGGGATTTTGAAGGTTCCGATGGAACCCTAAATGTGCCCATATGGTGAAAAAGATGGAATTTTAGGGGTTTAACGGGTCGGTGAAATAATCGGTAGAATTGAGGAGAAAGATTGAATTTGTGATGAAATTGAAGCAAAAGATTGAATCTTTGGGTTAATGGGTCGGTGAGAAATCGGTGGAAATGAGGAAACGATTGAATTTTTGGTGGAATTGAGGAAAAAGATTGAACTTTTAGGACTAATGGGTAGGTGAAACTTGGTCGAATTGAGGAAACGGAACGATCAATTGGGTTAATTGGTCGGTGAAAATTGGATGGAATTGAAGGAGAGGTTTAGGAAGAGGGAGATGTGAGTTTAGGGTTTTGCGAGATATGGGAAAGAGGTTCCGTGCGAAGGCGATGGGGAAAAAGAAGGTAAAGAGCTGTATTTATAAAGTTGTGTGAATGGCGCATCCAAATTGTTTAATATAAAAAAGAAAATACTATTAATTGATATAAAAATATTACGTAATGATCGAGTACTCCATCCATGTAATAAAATTTTCCAATTGATAAGTTTTTCTTTTTTTTCTTTTGTGAATTGGTAGCTCAGTTGATGATCAACAACAACGACGACAACAAATTCAGTTTAATTTCATACGTGTAGTCTCGGAAGGTACTATGTATGCAGTCTTACCGTTACCCTATAAAGGTAGAAAAACTGTTTTCGATAAACCCTCAGCTTAAGAAACGATAAAAATGGACCCTCGGCTTAAGAAACGGTAAAAATAAAGCAATGAACAATAACAACAGTAATGTAATAAGGTAATGGAAGCGAGTGACATAACAAGTAATAAATAACCAAAAATAAGAATACAAGAATAGTACCGGTACATAACCTAAGAGAAACTCACAACTACGGGTCAACCAAGCACCTTACGAACAAAAATTTAAAACAAAAATTCAGCAAGTTCTAAATGGAAGATTGCAAAATAGTCTGGTTCTAACCTCTCTCCCATCATAGTTACAGACAATGGTGTTTATTCCTTCGCCTCACTTGTATAAATAATATCACCTTTTTTATCGGTTGATCGACCTAATAAATTACTTTTTTTTTAGGACTCGTTTGGTCATAAATTTTACCAAAATAAATTTGGATTTTATTTGGTAAACACATGTTTGGTCATAGATTTTGCTTATATTTTGACAAATCCAAATTTCAAAACCAACTCAATAGTTGGTTTTGGGCCAAATCCCTAACACACATGATAAATTTGGGAAATATGTTTTGAAAACGTATGTCCAAACACATTTTCATCTTCAAGTCAAATTTCACCCAAAACAGAATTTTCAAAATAAATTTGGGAATCTATGGTCAAACGCTAGGTTAAAAAGAGGTCATATTTTTTAGAGGAGCTCAAATAAGTCCAACATTTTTGGCACATTTAAATTCTTTTCTGCTACTTGAATAAATACTTTGATGCATGTTACTACTCCTTCCAATTCACCTCAAGTGATTTTTAGTTTGCATGTTACTACTCCTTCCAATTCACCTCAAGTGATTTTTAGTTTTTGGTTCTTTTTTGCGGTTCACAATATTTTATTTTTTCAGATATCAAGAAAGAATTAATTTCTTCTTTGTTCCCTTTGGAGCAAAGAGCCTAGGAGTAGTTTGTTATATTTCTAATGAGCAAATTAAAGTTAATATGGTCAATTTTATTGTTAAGTAATGCTAAAAAGTTAATTCCTTAATATGTGTGAAAATAGCCAAAAAATCACTTAAAGTGGACCGGAGGGAGTATTACTTTTGTGGTTTTGGATAGAATTTGTTTTACTTTTCTGTCATTTTTGTTTTCTTTTTATGTATTCTACTAATTATCTATGTATCTTTCTATCTATCTATCTATCTATCCTTTATATAAAAAGCACGAATATTCTTAACGAAATGTCGTTCATATTTTTTAACCCTTCAAAAACAGATTTTACACTAGAAAAAATAGTCATTTAATTAATTTTCTTATATTTAGAAATAAATATTTAATTGTTTCCCTAATATTTAATACTTCCTTCCATTCCTTTTCCAAATGTTTAGGAATAAACATTTAATGGTTATGTCTCTTGAGTTGTCTACCTTCACTAGGTTTATATGTATCTTTTTTTTTATTTCTTACTCGATATCCGGTACCGACTAATTCGGATCGCGCCGGAAAATTCCACATTAGGGGTAAAGCGCTCTCTAACAAAGGCGACTCTATATCTATGGGCTCGAACTCGAGACCTATGATTAAGGATGAAAAAGTACTTATCACTCCACCACAACCCTTGTTGGTAAGTTTATATGTTTCAATAAATACTAAAGGAATTTAGATGGAAGAGAATGAATTTCTTTTTAATCAAATAGAGAAGAAAGGGTTCAGATTTACTGTTTCTGTTTCTCCCCTTCTCCATATCTTCTGGAAATCTATGCTAATAAATATGGATTTTTAATAGGCCTTTTTCAAATAAAAAATTCTCTCAAATCTAGCGTTTATATTAAAAAAATATATACACATACCACGATTTTATCAATATCAAATTGTACTATTTTAATTCAACAAATAAATAATTTTGATCACGTCCAACTATGCCTTATAAAAAAAATTAAGCGGTCGTTGCAAATATAATCCGGGTATTTAGCCCAGAGTCGAATCCCATAGGGAATTAACCTATCAATTACTTTTGTCAGGCTCACTGAATTCTCCGTAATCAACTTCGCAGATATTTTGAATATCAATTGGTGATCATTTTACTAACTATAACTGAATAAAATTAATTAAACTAAGATCTAACTATGACTGAGTTGTAAACAAATAAGAGAAGGATCTAAGGTAGTGATTTTCCCTAGTGATGGAATCTCTTCCTGTTATGTTTCATATAGATTTGCCTAATCGTCTCTATCGATCATGAGCACTTTTACTACCGTAAATCTTTCCCGAATAATTACGACAATTTACTAGACGCACTCTCCCGAGTTACGCTAGCTGGCTTTTATTACAGCTCACTTAGATCGCACCCAAGGTTTCGTTATCCCTAATCCCACCTTTAAACCCACGATTATTGATTCCTCATATACTTTGGGAGTGGTGTTGTTCAACAACTACCTAAATATGCACTCTCTCCCGAGTAATACATACTAAATAGGCACAGCTAATTGAGGATCCTATCAATTAACTACAACAAGAACGTAGTTGAACTAGAGATTAAATCGGGAAAACTATATTAACACAACAAGAAGTTCATCCTTCAACAGGTTCTATCAAAATCTTAGACTAAATAATTAGCTACTCATAATTGTGTTAAATAACAACAACAAAATTCATCATGAATGATAAAAACAAAAGGAAGAAAGGTAGAACTTGATGCCGAATTATCCTCCTTGCCTCTTGCCTTGGACAAAACTATAAAAACTTTGATATCTTCTTTTTTTGGGAGGGCTGGACCTTTTATAGGTTAAGTGGAATTACTCCCGATCTTCCAAAATTGCCCCTGAATTTACCGCGTTCTGGACGGACTAGCGTGGCCGCGCTACTTGCACTTTATTCTGCCCGCCGCTCCTGGACTAACGCGGCCGCGCTCGTGACCGCGCTTGGCCCACGCTAGAGCGGATCAACTATTTTTCTCTTTTTCTCTTCCTTCCTTCACACGCGCTCAACTCCGAGGGGCTTTCCTTGCTTCAATTTAGCTCCAAACACTGTCTTATGTCCTCATAAGCACGACTTACTTCTGCAAAACATAAAATTCACAATTAGAGCCATTTTATCGTTATTTAACCTTCCTAGAACAGTGAAGCATAGTAAAGTTGGGGTATAAATAGTCGCTAAACTACATGAATCTAGCCTATTATCAACACCCCACACTTAAATCATTGCTACTCCCCGAGCAATCCACCATACTCTACAAAGGTTCCTTCACTAAGCATTTCCCTAACGTATCACACCAAGAACATATCACCAAAGTTGTGTATCTAGTAGTATAACATCTTTGCCTCAAGAGTCGACTCTCACGTGCCGTGCAATATTCATACTTACTCAATTTACTCTATACAGAGGTCAAGACTTACCTTTCCTTCGTGAATCAAATGCCCTCACATCACACAAGAGAGTAGTTCCACAAGTAATAACATTAAGAACAATTAGGAACTCAGATAGACAAAATTCACCCACTCTTAGAAAGAACATTCGTATGCCACAAAGATGCACCATAGGCTTGCCCGTAGTGTACTACTCTACTAATCCAGCTCATTCAATCCAAGATCAATTAGGCCTTCATTTGGTTGTAATGTAGGCTAAGGGAAGGGTAGAATATATTTGGATATAGTGACTAACCTCCCTAAGCACTTTAATACAATTACTTTCACTTTCAGCACCATGGTTCTATCAGACCAGACATTCTACCACACTTCTATTTATAATACCCCAAACTGCTTTAGGTACAGTTGTATCAAGTCACCACTTATCAATGACTTTATTTCTTTATTCTTTTCTCTCTTTTTTTCCATTTAAGTGGCGCTTCTTCTTCTTATTATTATTATTATTTTCAAAACACTGCACCGTTCTCCCTCTTTCATTGGTTCCACTCAAAAGCCAAATCAGCCACCCCACACTTTAACTTTTACATATTTCATAACAACTCAAGTGCTCATGGGAGGTAAAGAGGTTCAAATAGATGGGCCATTCAAACAATTGGGTAAGGCTTGTAATGTGGTTGCCAAATAATAGGCTTATAGGCTTAACGAGGTTGACTACGATATATCACATTTAGGTGGGTATACTTTATATATATGGCTTAACAAAGAAATGCATATATCACTTCTAAGACTGAATAAAGCTATTATTTTACTTTGCAAACACACAGGGTAAGTTCTAGGTATCAAATGCAGATCATAAAATACAATACAACTCACACACACATGGCACATGACTCACTCCAGACTGGCTTATCAAAACAATCTCGTTTGAGTACTCAAGTCAGTTACAAACATACAATTTAAAGAATTAACAAGTGAGACTAAGCGTCACACTCTAGTGTCTATTGTGTTCATGTGTAACAACTCTAAGGGATTATCTTCCTATCTCAACTCATAGACCATAAGTACCAAATAAAAACTAAAAACAAAATAAACAAAAACTAACTACACCTGTCTCAAGCAAAACCCTTGGAAAAGAACCGCGGCCCGAAGAAAAACTAAGGGGGAGTTACTACACTACCTAAAACAGAAAATCTTTTTAGTATTTTCTTTAGACTTACTTCCCTCAAGAAAATTGTCTAGGAGATCCGTCATCAGGAAGAGTCCAACATATTTTTGTTTTTTTTTAAGATCGACTCAGACCCTCAAGAATCCCGTCGAATGAGATCCGTCGTCGGTACAAGTCGACTACCTAATTAGTACTCAAAACCACAAAACAAAAGAAAACATAAAATAATCATGTTCCTACATATATACACATACAATGAAGTATCCCCTACCCCACACTTAAAAAGAAGACATGTCCTCGTGGCATTCAAAATAAAGCAATGTGAGGTAAAGGAACTTCCCTTATGGATCAATCTTGATCGGAGACTGTCCCCGGGTCCAGATGACAGGCACGACCCAGAGCTCGTAACCAGTCCATTATTTTCTTCTCCGATTTAACCTGTTGGGTAGCCACTGCATCAACACGCGTTCCTAAGTCAGCGACCGAGGTACGCAACCCTGCCATCTCCTGCTCTAGATTGTCCAACCTCTTACCCCGACTGACCCTAGACGAGCCTACTATGTCGGCAACATGCTCATGAGCGGGCAACTCATCTCCCACTTCTACCTGCTCGGCCTCCTCCTCCTCAGGTGCATCATCCTTATTAGCACCACCAGCCACCACAGGGTCCTTCCCAATAGTAACCTTGTCTGCTCGAAAGGCGGCCTCTTTTGACACTTTGCCATCTACCCTCAAATTCTCCGGCACCTGAGTTGAACGGCATAATCTAGTGACAAGAGAGAGGAAGAAGAAGCCATACCTCTTGATTAGACAACAAGTAAACATCTTTTCGTGAATAAGCTTAGCCACGTCAAAGTCATGGCCCTTCATGAGGCACTAGATCAAACAAACACGAGTAGCATTCACCTCCGTGGTGTTGTGGGATGGGATCCGACGGTTGTTAATAAGATATAGCCAACACTTCCCTTCAAAGGTTAGTGTCGACGACTTGAACTTCTCCCCAAATTGCATCCACACAATCTCTTTTCCAGGGACACATATAGTTTGAAAGAACCTCTCCCACTGAGTATAGCGTCTACCATACGCCTCATAGAAGTCTTTCATCCGCCACGGGACCTGGAAACCTATAGGCTCTCCTAATGGCTTCCACAGAGGCATCAACATGCCTCTTTCGCATAGTGACTACATCAATCCTATGCTCCAAAATGTTTGCATAAAATTCTCGCACAACCATCAAATTGGCTTCTTCCGGCTCTTCAAAGAACATGTCCAACCGACGCGGAGCAGCTCATTGTAAATGTTTGGACAATTATGCTGAAGGTACCCTATATCCATGCCCCGTTATGGTATTGGTTTCTTTGACTCCTTAATAGCAAACCATTCTTGAGCAGCGGCAGAGACAAACTTGTTGCTATCATAAGAACGAGCATAAGTTGACGCTCGTGCTCTAGATGATTCCACGTGTCCGCTTGATGAAGGACTGGTGGCTTGGCATTTTCTGGGGGGTTCCATATTACCTGCAAAAAGGAACATCATTAGCGCAGTACAAAAGAGGTGAACCAACTGTGGTTACTCAGACTTCACCCTTACAATTGGTCACAATTATCATTGACATTCACTGTGGCATTTTAACAAACACTCGGTGGGCATCATCCACCGGAGCCCCCAATGAACCATGTTATAACCCAATTTCCACCACAATTGCACCAAATTCACCCAACTACGTTAAGAGTTACAACTACACATACATCACCACCCACAAGCAACTAAGTATACACTACAAATTACTTCTAATAAAACAAAAACTACTACCTAAACAAGAATTCAAAAGGATAACTAACAAAAATAGGGAAAAAAGAAAAAATACTTGTGGTGTGAGAAGATTGTGAGAATTGAATAAGTGTGTTAGGGGTGGAATTAGCGGTGAACTTTGTGAGGATTAGGGCTGTGGTTATTTTTGGGAGGGGGAGAGGCGTGTGTGAGAGGTGGGGAGATTAAGAGTTTTAGGGGGGTAATTAGTTGAGGGGAAAGGTGTTTGATTGGGAATAAGAGAAGGGGGGTTAGGGTTGGGGGAATAAGAAATAAGAGAAAAAATAAAAAAATAAAAAAATAAAAAATTAAACTACTAAAAACCAAACCTGTCCGGCGAACCTCACAAGCGCGGTTTGAGCGCGGTCGTAGTGCAGCCACGCTTATTGTGTCGAGACGGGCAGAAGACAACGCATTTGGCGCGGTCGTAGCACGGCCGTGCTTGTAGCGTCGAGACGAGGTAGAAGACAACGCATTTAGCGCGTCCGCGCTTGTAGCGTCGAGACGAGGCAGAAGAAAACCCAATTAGTGCGGCCGCGCTTCTTGGAGGTAGAACAGTTGGCGATATGCGCGGGTGTAGCACGACCGCGCTTCTGGACTCAAAATTGTCACACATTTTTTTACCTTGTCCCTCAGTGTGGCCGGATTTCTCCCTCGCCTAAGCACACCTGCATATGTTAGTACCTACAAAAATCCAA
The DNA here is from genome assembly GCA_005239495.1 of Nicotiana undulata. Lineage (NCBI taxonomy): Eukaryota > Viridiplantae > Streptophyta > Magnoliopsida > Solanales > Solanaceae > Nicotiana > Nicotiana undulata. The sequence continues at coordinate 31,609 of ML272889.1, forward strand.
CTACTATTCTACTACACTAAAATCACTACACATTGGGTTGCCTCCCAACCAGCTCCTTAGTTAATGTCGTGGCACGACAATTACAACAAGTCAATGGGTTGCCTCCCATGCAGCGCCTGATTTAATGTCGCGGCACGACGCAGATGAGCGGATTTAAGGCTCGCTCGACCTATGAGGTTCAGTCAGATGTATCATTGACACTTCCTTGGTTTCATCCATGCCCACATACGGTTTCAATCTATGCCCGTTGACTCTAAAAGTGTGGGAATATTTTTCTGAAGCAATCTCTATGGCACCTGAAGGGAGCACTTCGACCACACGAAATGGCCTAGACCATCGTGACTTGAGTTTACCCGAAAATAACCTTAATCTTGAATTATAAAGTAACACCTGATGTTTTATACTTCAATATCACACAAGAAGGGGGGTTGATTTGTGTGGTGTCTAATTTTTCGAGTGATGTCTTGGTAGAAGAACCTGGTTCTTCTTGGTGTTCCAACTTCTACTGGTGCGGAATAATAAATGCAGTAAAGTAAAAACACAGAGATTTTTACGTGGAAAACACCTGGCTCAAAAGGTGAAAAAACCACGACCTACTCCTCAGTAGGATTTTCACAAACTCTTCACTACAACTCTGAGCCAAACAACATTTACAAAATAAACTCTTTTGTAAACCTAGGACTAACTCTAATCCCTTTGTAGCAACCTAGCCTCTAGCTAATTGCGACAAGCTTCAAGTTAACTCTAACTTGAACAGTGTGTACCTATTACAATTGCTTCTAAGAAAGCTGAAAAGATACAATATTAAATCACCTACTACAACCAACTAGACTCAATAAACAAACAGATGAAACTGGTTCTTCTAGCTGGTCAGTAGCCTTTGTGTCGCACAAGGATTCTGCTTACAAAATATCTCTGGGAATTTTGCTTTCAATCCTTGTTTCACTTCTGCCTTTGTGCGATCGTTCTTCAGTAGGAATACTTCAACATTATATATCGCCAGAAGTTGAGATGTTCTTTTTTAATTCTGATGCAACTCTTCCTTGGTGGAAGAGTTTGTATTAAACTCATCTTCCTTCCTTTGTTACTATCCTTGTTGAATTCGAACTCTAACCTCTTATCAATTTGCAACCTTTTCATTTTAGGAGACAACCTCTTAGTTCCCAGATAATTCACATAACATGTTATCTCCTACGCATGGACTCTTCGCGTGCCAATTAGTCTGTTTCAATATGATAGCCTGATGGACCTGGTTCAACTTGGTAGACATTTGTCAATCTTCAAAACCATGCAGTGACTTGGGTCAACAAATTCCCTTTTTTTGATGATGACAAACCCTGTGCTTAACCCTGTACAATCTTCAAAAACTTTGTATGGTTTTAAGCATTTATCATAAAGAGACCAGGTTCATTAGGTTATAAATATCACAACAGTTTGAAATTTAAAAAGCACATTTCTTCCCCCTTTTTGCATCATCGAAAAGTTGCAAAATGATAAACTTACCAGAGTTATTAACAATTACTCATGGCCATTTGAGGCAACTGCAGGTGCAAAACATGATTAATCATCACAAGAAACCAATAAATGTAAGCTAAATAAGAAATTGAGACAAGTCAATAACAAAACAGCAAAATTCATTGATAGGATCGAAAATCAAACACCATACAGTCAAAAACAAAAAACAACCATAACCATGAGCAAAACAGAGTAAAAATAGAAACATAACAAATCCCGGACTGGGTCATAGATGGGTTTTTGGTGGCTCTGGACATCCTAAGGTTGGGTAGGTGCAAATGAGGTTGGGTTCTTGGCTTGAAGGAGAGACAACATTTGGTGAAGAACACCTTCATTTTTCAACTTCTCCTTTGCTAGTTCAACTCTTAGAGCATCCCGTCCAGCTTCCACCTCATGAAGGCAAGATTTCAATCTAAGGATCTCCTCATCCTTCATCTCTTCTTCCTTCACCAATTTCCTTACTTTGCTATTGACTGGTTGCTTCCTAGATGAACAGCGGTTCATCTTCCGGAACATTGACAATCTAATCACATGTTAGCAAAATGTTCCTCCCAAAATAATCCTTAGCATTAGCCATCTCATCTTTCTTCACAGGAACCTCAAAGTGAGCAAGTGCATTTGTTAGAATAAAGCCATAAGGAATATCATGTACTTTGGTTCCATTTACAACTCTGTCCAAGAGTTGAATATGAAAGCTGGCCAATTGATATGCTTTCCCCTATACAAACACTCCATCAAGGTGAGGTCCATGTAATTGGCGATGTGCCTTCTTTCTTGTCTGGGCAGCAGGAACTTATGACAAATTCAAAGAATAGCTTATGTTGGTGCCTCATTTCACTCTTGAACACCGGCCTGGGCTCAACTTCCTTGTAACAACCCGATCGGTCGTTTCACGTATTAGGACCCCGTTCCCCTGAATGAGACTTCCCATAGCGGCTTCGTGTGATTTATGACTTGCGGGGACGGGTGGTTCGGGTTTGAAAGTGTTTAGAGTGCTATAGGAACACTTGGTTCCTTAAGGTTGGCCTATTTGGCCAAGTTTGACTTCGGTCAATATTTTTAGCAAATGAACTCGGAATTGAGTTCCGACAGTTTTAATAGCTTTGTATGATGATTTTGGACTTGGGCGTATGTTCAGAACAGGTTTTTGATGACCCGGGAGCATTTCGGCGCCCAATATGGAAATCAAGATTTCCTTAAGTTTGAAATTTGGCTTGGGATTTGATTTTATGTTATCGATGTCCTACCAAAATTCCGAGATCGGGAATAGTTCTGTTATGTCATTCATGACTTGCCTGCAAAATTTGAAGTCATTCCGAGTAGTATAGGTCGGTCTGGCGCATCGTTATAGAAATCAAGAACTTGAAGTTCTTGAGTTTGATTCAATTTGGTTTTGGGGTCGAATTTTGAGTTTTGTTATTGTTTTTCATGTTCCGGAAATTTGACCGAGTCTGTATCATGAATACAGACTTGCCAGTGCCTTTGGATGGGGTCCCGAGGGGCTCGGGTGAGTTTTGGACCCCCGGAAGCTAAATTCAAGAAACTAGAAATTTCTCTATCTGGTTTCCTTCTTCGCGATCGCGGAAGGAGGGCCGCGTTCGCGAAGAAGGAGTGGTGCTGGGCGGCTAAATGCTCTATACGTTCGCGAAGTACCCTCTGTGATCGCGATGTGTTGGGTCCCTGACCTTCGCGATCGCACCCTAATCTTCGTGTTCGCATAGTGGTAGGACGGGACCAGGCCCATATACTCTTCGCGTTCACACGATATCCACCGCATTCACGGAAGTCTAGCTGGCTAGCCTTCGCGATCGCGGGACCCTTACCGCGCTCGCATAGAAGGTCCTCAGGGTCGCGATTGAGGGCCCCTTACCACATTCGCATAGAAGGGCCTCAGGGGTTTGGGCCATTGGCCTTCGCAAGGCCCCTTGTCGCGATCGCGATTAAGGGGCAGCTGGGCAGTGCACTTTCTTTAAAATACGGGATTTCACCCCCTTCTTTTATTTTTCCACCACCATTAGAGACTTGGAAGCTTAACGAAAATATCCCACGACCTAGATACTAAAGAGGTAAGTTAATTTCACTCTTATACTAGTTTCAAACATGAATTACTAGTTAAATTCCCTACTAAATCATTGAAAATCAAGAATTGGGTAGTACTTACGGTTCTTGAGGGAAATTGGGGAATTGTCTGTTTATGGGTATGAATTCATGTAGAAATCACATATTAATGATCCTTAGTCTATGGGTGAGCGATTCCTTCGAGAATATTCAGAATCCGAGTGTGCGGGCCCGGGGTTGAAATTTGGGAGTTCTTCAAGAATGTTGAATTATTGAATATATAGGATAATTTCCCTCCTTTGAGCATAAATTGATATGATTGTACCATGTTTGGCTAGTTGCGAGTCCTCGGGTGTAGAGTTCGGAGTTCCGGGCGCGTTCTTGGTCCGAGGGATAGATTCGGCACGAGGTGACTCTCCTTTCTAACCTTGTAAGAGGGAATTGTCCCCATAGGTGTTCTATATGGTGTGTAATTGTTTCAGGGTCTACGTGAGTACAAAGTGACGAGAGTCCGTACGTAGCGACTATTATGCTATGTCAGGTAGCTTTAGGGCTCACAAGTATGTCTCTACGTCCTTTATATGTATCTTTGGTTGTATTTTTGAGTTGCAGATTACTTTTGAAATAGTATGAAAATGTGGAAAGTTGCAATTTAATTTCCAATCGATCAATCCTTGTTGCAAGTAAAGCCCTACTGAGCTTATTGATAAATTCGATATATATATGTATATGGTAGCTAGAGGACCATCAGTGACTATGTCCGAGAGTTCATAGTCTTCTCTGATCAGGTGAACTAGTGTCACGAGTGTCACAGGCAATCTAGCTGAATATACAAGAGATAAAATATATATACAATCCCACAGTCTGAAATAAGTAGACGGGAAGATAAGCAAAAGAAGACTCCATGGCGCTGCAGAGGATCGTCAGGAGAAGCAACTCACCGTGAAGTCAGGCCCGCTACAGTCAATATTTAGCTCTGGTCTGATAACGAGATGCACCTGCCTCAGAACCTGTACAGTTAAGCACATAAGTGCAGCATGAGTACATAAGTAAATATGTACCTAGTGAGTATCCCGTCTAATCTCGAAGAAGTAGTGACGTCGACGTGACACTCACTAAGGTCCAACAGTAATAATATAAGACAGGATATAACGAAATGCAGTAGACATGTGAGGCAGTAAGCATCAGATACACATCGAGTATAGAAATCCAGGTAACTACAGAGAATAACAACAATGTACACTTTCCTTTCCCCCCAAATATCAGTCAAGTCAATATCAATGAAAACAATACCAAATAGCCAAGCGCACACAAGGGTAAGACAACCGGCCGGAGTCGTAAGGAAATAACTGATTGAACGTAAAGCTTCCCCCGTTTGCGAATCATACCTGCAACTCGGGTGCTGACACATTTATACTGAATTACTATAAAGCTCCCCTCGGATGGTCCTCTTCATCGAGTTCAGCAGTCTTTTTCATGGTAGCTAGAGGACCATCAATGACTATGTCCCAGAGTTCATAGTCTGCTCCGATCAGGTGAACTAGTGTCACGGGCAATCTAGCTGAATATATAAGAGATAAAATATATATACAATCCCACAGTCTGAAATAAGTAGACGGGAAGATAAGCAAAAGAAGACTCCATGGCGCTGCATAGGATCGTCAGGAGAAGCAGCTCACCGTGAAGTCAGGCCCGCTACAGTCAATATCTAGCTCCGGTCTGATAACCAGATGCATCTGCATCTGAACCTATACAATTAAGTACAGAAGTGCAGCATGAGTACATAAGTAAATATGTACCTAGTGAGTATCCCGTCTAATCTCGAAGAAGTAGTGACGAGAGGTCGACTTGACACTCACTAAGGTCCAACAGTAATAATATAAGACAGGATATAACGAAATGCAGTAGACATGTGAGGCAGTAAGCAACAGATACACATCGAGTATAGAAATCCAGGTAACTACAGAGAATAACAACAATGTACACTTTCCTTTCCCCCCAAATATCAGTCAAGTCAATATCAATGAAAACAATACTAAATAGCCAAGCGCACACAAGGGTAAGACAACCAGCCAGAGTCGTAAGGAAATAACTGATTGGACGTAAAGCTTCCCCCATTTTGCGAATCATACATGCGACTCGGGTGCTGACACATTTATACTGAATTACTATAAATCTCCCCTCGATCGCGAATCATACCTGCGACTCGAGTGTTGACTCTTATACCGATTTATCATAAAGCTCCCCTCGATCGCGAATCATACCTGCGACTCCAGTGCTGACACATTTATACTGAATTACTATAAAGCTCCCCTCGATCGCGAATCATACCTGCGACTCNTTCATACTATTTCAAAAGTAATCTGCAACTCAAAATACAACCAAAGATACATATAAAGCACGTAGAGACATACTTGTGAGCCCTAAAGCTACCTGACATAGAATAATAGTCGCTACGTACGGACTCTCGTCACTTTGTACGCATGTAGCCCCGAAACAATTACACACAACATATAGAACACCTATGAGGACAATTCCCTCTTACAAGGTTAGAAAGGAGACTCACCTCGTGTCGAATCTATCCCTCAGACCAAGGACGCGCCCGGAACTCCGAACTCTACACCCGAGGACTCGCAACTAGCCAAACATGGTGCAATCATATCAATTTATGCTCAAAGGAGGGAAATTATCCTATTTATTCAATAATTCAACATTCTTGAAGAACTCCCAAATTTCAACCCCGGGCCCGCACACTCGGATTCTGAAAATTCTCGAAGAAATCGCTCACCCATAGCCTAAGGATCATTAACATGTGATTTCTACTTGAATTCATACCTATAAACGGACAATTCCCCATTTTTCCTCAAGAACCCTAAGTACTATCCAATTCTTGATTTTCAATGATTTAGTAGGGAATTTAACTAGTAATTCATGTTTGAAACTAGTATAAGAGTGAAATTAACTTACCTCTTTAGTAGCTAGGTCGTGGGATATTTTCTTTAAGCTTCCAAGTCTCTAATGGTGGTGGAAAAATGAAAGAAGGGGGTAAAATCCCATATTTTAAAGAAAGTGCACTGCCCAACTGCCCCTTCATCGCGATCGCGACAAGGGGCCCGCGATCGCGAAGGCCAATGGCTCAGTCCCCTGAGGCCCTTCTATGCGAACGCGGTAAGGGGCCCGCGATCGCGAAGGACAATGGCCCAGGCCCCTGAGGCCCTTCTATGCAAACGCGGTAAGGGGCCCGCGATCGCGAAGGCTAGCCAGCTAGACCTCCGCGAACGCGGTGGATATCGTGCGAACGCGAAGAGTAAACGGGCCTGGTCCCGTCCTACCACTATGCGAATGCGGAGACAAGGGTGCGATCACGAAGGTCAGGGACCCAACACATCGCAATCACGGAGGGAACTTCGCGACGCATAGAGCATTCAGCTGCCCAGCCCCACTCCTTCTTCGCGAACGCGACCCCTCTTTCGCGATCGCGAAGAAGGAAATCAGATAAAGAAATTTCTGGTTTCTTGAATTTACCTTCCGGGGGTCCAAAGCTCACCCGAGCCCCTCGGGACCCCATCCAAAGGCACTGGAAAGTTTGTATTCATGATACAGACTCGCTCAAATTTCCGGAACGTGAAAAACAATAACAAACCTCAAATTCGACCCCAAAACCAAATTGAATCAAACTCAAGAACTTCAAGTTCTTGATTTCAATAACGATGCGCCGGACCGACCTATACTACTCGGAATGACTTCAAATTTTGCAGTCAAGTCATGAATGACATAACGGAACTATTCCCGATATCGGAATTTAGTTCGGACCTCGATAACATAAAATCACATCCCAAGTCAAATTTCAAACTTAAGGAAATCTTGATTTCCATATTGGGCGCCGAAATGCTCCCGGGTCATCAAAAACCCATTCTGAGCATACGCCTAAGTCCGAAATCATCATACGAAGCTACTGAAACTATCGAAACTCAATTCCGAGGTCGTTTGCTAAAAATGTTGACCGAAGTCAAACTTGGCCAAAAAGGCCAACCTTAAGGAACCAAGTGTTCCTATAGCACTCTAAACACTTTTAAACCCGAACCACCCGTCCCCACAAGTCATAAATCACACGAAGCCGCTATGGGAAGTATCATTCAGGGTAACGGGGTCCTAATACGTGAAATGACCGGTCGGGTCGTTACATTCTCCCCCTCTTAAACAAACGTTCGTCCTCGAACGGTCTAGAATCGTACTTGAAATGCTGAAAAGATGTGGATATCTGATCCGCATGTCCTCCCCGGACTCCCAAGTCGCCTCCTCAAATTGTTGGCCCCTCCACTGGACATTTTCTGCAGAAACTCTCTTGGACCTCAACTGGCGGTCCTGCCTATCAATAATAGCAACTGGCTCCTCCTCGTAGCCCAACTTCTCATCCAACTGAATAGTGCTGAAATCAACCACGTGAGAAAAGTCGGCATGATATCTCCGGAGCATGGATACATGAAAGACCGGATGAACTCCTGATAAGGCGGGAGGTAAGGCAAGCTCATAAGCAACCTCTCCGACTCGTCTCAATACCTCGAAAGGACCTATAAACCTGGGACTCAACTTGCCTTTCTTCCCGAATCTCGTAATGCCCTTCATCGGCAAAACCTTCAGTAGAACCTTATTTCCATCCATAAATTCTACATCCCGTGCCCTCTGATCCGCGTAACTCTTTTGTCTGGACTGAGCTGTGCGGAGCCTCTCCTGAATTTTCTTCACCCTCTCCAAAGCATCTCTCACCAGATCCGTGCCATATAACTTAGCCTCGCCAGGCTCAAATCACCCGATAGGAGAACAACACCGTCAACCATACAAAGCCTCGAATGGAGCCATCTCGATGCTGGACTGATAACTATTATTGTACGCAAACTCCGCCAAAGGCAAGAACTGGTCCCACTGACCCCCAAAATCAAGCACACATGCCCTGAGCATATCCTTCAATATCTGAACCGTACGCTCCGACTGGCCATCAGTCTGAGGGTGAAATGCTGAGCTGAGATCTATATGAGTGCCCATCTTACTGTGAAATGCTCTCCAGAAGTGCGAGGTGAACTGAGGACCTTGATTTGATATAATGGACACCGGCACACCGTACAACCAGACTATCTCCCGAATATAGATCTGGGCTAGCCTCTCAGAAGTGTAAGTAGTAGCCACAGGAATGAAATGTGCCGATTTGGTCAATCTATCCTCAATGACCCAAACCGCGTCAACCTTCCGCAAAGTCTGAGGCAACCCAACCACGAAGTCCATAGTGATGCGCTCCCATTTCCACTCAGGAATGGGCATCTGCTGGAGTAGGCCTCCTGGCCTCTGATGCTCGTACTTAACCTGCTGGAAATTAAGACACCTAGCCACATACTTCACAATGTCCTTCTTCATCCACCTCCACTAGTAATGCTGCTTCAAATCACGATACATCCTGGTCGCACCCGGATGAACAGAGTACCGAGAACTGTGTGCCTCCGCTAGAATCCTCTCCCTCAGTCCATCAACATCAAGAACACACAAACGGCCCTGGAGCCTCAAAACACCATCCTCGCCCATGGTAACCTCCTTAGCCCTGCCCTGGACCACTTTCTCCCGAAGCTATTCTAAGCACGGATCATCAAACTGTCGAGCCTTAATCTCTCCCAATAATGAAGACTGAGGAACCACATGAGCTAGAACTCGACGAGGCTCCGAAAGATCTAATCTCACAAGGCGATTAACCAAGGACTGAATGTCCAAGGCTAGAGGTCTCTCCTCAGCTGCAGTGTACGCCAAGCTACCCATACTCTCTGCCCTCATGCTCAAAGCATCTTCTGCCATATTTGCCTTGCCCGGATGATACAAAATGGTGATATCATAGTCCTTCAACAACTCAAGCCATCTGCGCTGCCTCAAATTAAGATCCCTCTGCTTGAACAAGTGCTGCAAACTGCGGTGGTCCGTATAAACCTCACAGGACACACCATACAAGTAGTGCCTCCAAATCTTCAAAGCATGAACAATCGCCGCCAACCGTAAGTCGTGCACATGGTAATTCTTCTCATGAACCTTCAGCTGACGCAAAACATAAGCAATAACTCTCCCATCCTGCATCAACACACATCCCAACCCCATGCGTGAAACATCGCAATACACAGTATACATCCCAGAACCGGAAGGCAATGTCAGAACTGGTGTTGAGTTCAATGCTGACTTGAGCTTCTGAAAGCTCGCCTCACACTCGTCGGACCATCGAAACGGGGCATTCTTCTGAGTCAATCTAGTCAATGGAGCTCCAATAGAAGAGAATCCCTCCACAAATCGGCGATAATAGCCTGCTAGACCCAGAAAGCTCCTGATCTCTGTAGCTGAAGTGGGACGCGGCCAACTCTAAACTGCCTCAATCTTATGTGCATCAAACTTGATACCCTCTCCGGATACAACATGCCCCAAAAATGCCACAGACTCTAACCAGAACTCACACTTGGAGAACTTAACATACAACTTCTGCTCTCGTAAGGTCTGAAGCACAACTCTCAAATGCTACTCGTGCTCACTCAAGCTCCATGAGTAAACCAAGATGTCATCAATGAAGACAATGACGAAGGAATCAATATACGGCTTGGATACTCTATTCATCAGGTCCATGAATGTTGTTGGGGCATTAGTCAAGCCAAAAGACATCACCAGGAACTCGTAATGGCCATATCTGGTACGAAATGCAGTCTTCGGGACATCTGAAGCCCGAATCTTCAACTGATGGTAACCCGATCTCAAATCAATCTTAGAAAACACACTAGCACCCTGCAGCTGGTCAAACAAATCATCAATGCACGGCATAGGATACTTGTTCTTGATAGTAACCTTATTCAACTGGCGGTAATCAATACACATCCGCATAGACCCATCCTTCTTCTTCACAAATAGAACGGGAGCACCCCATGGCGATATACTCGGCCTGATGAACCCCTTAGCCAACAACTCCTCAAGCTGCTCCTTCAACTCCTTCAACTCCTTAGGAGCCATTCGGTATGGGGGAATGGAAATAGGCTGAGTATCTGGAGCTAAAGCAATACAGAATTCAATGTCTCGATCAGGAGCTACTGACTTGGGTTTAAAAAAAAGGTATAGTAATATATATATAAAGTCAAAGTTCAATGGTAACGAATTCTTCCATTGACTTCAGGATTGCTATGTTTTGCCCATGGAGAGACTTTTTTTGTGAACATTTGTGTGCCCATAAGACATGACAAAAATTGGGCTTCTAAACGCCTTACAATAAAGAAGCCCCAGCCCCTCGGTGTCTTACACGTATGTTGTTTGTGATTTGAAAAGATTAAGCCTGTATCTGCGGGGCTACTATCGCTGTGGCCAAATTCTCTGCCTTGGGTTGTGCCTAGTCATATAGAGGAGCCTCTGGCACAAGAGGCGCCACTACCTGCGCAGCTGGCTCTAGGCCAACCTGGGACATGGTGTCCATGAATCTCATCATACGGCCCATGACCTCTTGGAAGCCCGGCGCCGTCATAAAGTCCACTAGGGCAGGTGCTACTGGAGGCACCTCATCCTGCTCCTCTATGATAGGGTCCTCTGGTGGTTCGACTGATATAGCTCTGGGACACCCTCGTCCCCTACCTCGGGCATGTTCCCTACCCTTGCCTCTACCACGACCTCGAGCGGCGGGGGTAGCATCATCTCCTGGATCAGGAACATCGGATGCACGCGTCCTCACCATCTATGAGAGAATATAAGAACAAGTTTGAGTACATCATCGATTGCACGATAGAATGTGAACAAAGAGTGGTTTCCTAACACCCTATAGCCTCCTGAAGATAAGTACAGACATCTCCGTACCGATCCGCAAGACTCTACTGGGACTGCCCGTGACTCGTGAGACTTACGTGAACCTAGAGATCTGATAACACGTTGTCACGACCCAAAATCCTAACTCAGGTCGTGATGGCTCCCAACAACGGGGTTAGGTAAGCCAACATAAATTTCACTAAGTGTTCCTTTTTATTTGATTAAATAGTTCACCAAATTACTGAATTTAACAGGTTAAAACATGATATCGAAAGATAATAACCCAGTGGTAGATGAAATAGCCATGAAGAAGCATGAGCTGATATACGAGCATCTATATATGTACAACCCAAAATCTCAAAATAACCACTACGTGTGACGATTATTCAAAGACATCGAGATCTGGCCCATTTGCACTTCAATATTCTTTATGGCTGACTCATGTGCATCTACTCTTTCACTCATTTTCATATTTGACCCAATAACTTACTGCATCAATGCCTCGAGTCTAGCAAACCCATATTCCTGTCTCCCACCATGTTGCTGCTGAGGAGGATGATAACCTTGCTGCTGATTTTGGTTGTTATACCCCGGTGGCCTTTGGTAGGGCGCAACATTACCGTGAGGTCGCATGGCTCCCATATTTTCATTGTTGTGTTGCGGCTGGCCTGGCCTGTATGGGTGATTCTGCTGGCCCCAATTCTGACCACCCTGTCTCTGGCCCCCATAATTAGACACATAATTCATATTCTCGTTATAATGCATTTATTAAAATGCCAAATATGCTGCAAAGAATATCAAACGCAAATACATGTAAACTACAGTCGAAAAAGTACATGTAAATTGCTAAGAAAAATTAATATTATAGGAGTAAAATATTCTTCATACATTTAATGTTAGATTAAAAATATGTAATAACATATTCATGAGAGTTAAGTTTTATCTCAAATACGCGAAAGAATATTTGTTGGTGGTGTTTATTTTTTAAGATACAAAAGCTAAAATTCAAAGCTGATTTCAAATTCTAAAATATTAGTCGAAGTATGAAATAATTAAAAATTCATGTAATAGGAGATTTGATAATAGGCTAGATTCATATAGTTTAGCGACTATTTATACCCCAACTTTACTATGCTTCACTGTTCTAGGAAGGTTAAATGACAATAAAATGGCTCTAATTGTGAATTTTATGTTTTGCAGGAGCAAGTCGTGCTTATGAGAACATAGGACAGTGTTTGGAGCTAAACTAAAGCAAGGAAATCCCCTCAGAGTTGAGTGTGTGTGAAGGAAGGAAGAGAAAAAGAGAAAAATAGCTGATCCGCTCTAGTGTGGGCCAAGCGCGGCCTTAGCTCGGCCACGCTAGAGCAGAAGAAACGGGCCAGTGTTGAAGTCGATTAGCGCGGCCCAAGCGCAGTCACGAGCGCGGCTGCGCTAGTCCGTTCAGAACGCGGTAACTTCAGGGGAAATTTTGGAAGATAGGGAGTAATTCCACTTAACCTATAAAAGGTCCAGCTCGCCCAGAAAAAGAGGATATCAAGGTTTTTATAGTTTTGTCCAAGGCAAGAAGAGGCAAGAGGTTCGCAACAAGGTGGGTGTGGCCCCTATTGAGGACAAGATGGGGGAAGTGCGACTTATGTGGTTTGGTCATGTGAGGAGGAGGAGAAGCACAGATGTACCGATGAGGAGGTATGAGAGGTTGACATTGGAGGGCATACGGGGAGGTAGAGGTAGGCCAAATAAGAAGTGGGGAGAGGTGATTAGGGAAGATATGCCGTAGTTTTAGGTAACTCAATACATGACCCTTGATAAGAAGGTATGGAGGTCGAGGATTAGGGTAGTAGAGTAGGTAGTCTAAGGTGTTCATAACAGTAGTATTGACACGCAATCTCGCTTTATATTGGTAGTAGGTTTTTATGACTAACTGTTGTTTTCTTTCGTTGTTGATCACCTTACTATCTTGTTGCTTTTATTATGCTTTTATATGGATTTTTGGTACTGTCTCTTCTTGTCTATATTTTCATTAATGTGGTGCTTATGCTTTCTTGAGCCGAGGGTCTATTGGAAACAACCTCTTTGTCCTTACATTGTAGGGGTAAGGTCTGCGTACACATTACCCACCTCAAACCCCACGGTGTAGGATAATACTGGGTATGTTTGTTGTTAATTTTGTGCAGTGTGAGATCGACATATGTATTTGCCACATCAACCAATTAAAATTAGCATACAAATATGAATGATAAACCTCATTTCTAATCCTATCTAATCTGGTGTGCCCACACATCTCAACATCCTCATATGTGATACCTTCATCTTCTGTACATGAGCGATCTTGACTGGCCAACACTCAGCCCCATACAACGTTGTTGGTCTGACCACCACTCTATAGAACTCACCTTTAAGTTTCGGTGGCACCTTCTTATCACACAAAACACCGGAAGCGAGTCTCCATTTCATCGATCCCGCCCCAATACGATGCGTGATATCTTCATCAATCTCCCCCCTAATAATAGACCCAATGTACTTAAAACTTCCTCTCTTAGGGATGACCTGCGAGTCCAGCCTCATCTCCCCTTCCCCTCCTTGAGTCTCACTACTAAACTTACACTCCAAGTATTCTGTCGTGGTCCTGATCAACTTGAAACCTTTAGACTCCAGTTCTGCCTCCATACCTCTAATTGCGCTCACACCATCTACGCCTCGTCAATCAATACAATATCATTTACAAATAGCATGCACCTGTAAGCACGTAATTTTTGACCTGTGCAACTTTTAAAAGTAGTATTTTAAAAATATTTATTTATTTTCATTTTTATAGGATTCCAGTCAACTTTTAGTTTTAATTTTAAAACATAAGTTTAAAAATACAAAAACAGTTTCATTTTTTCTATTATATTCAGGTATTAGGTATTTTTAGAAAGATATTCTCATTTTTTATTTTAGTATAATTCTTGAAAATACTAAAAATAGTTTCATGTCATAATATAGTTGTTTTAATTAATTAGGATTGATTTTACATTTTTATAGTATGATATTATGGGAAAAACAAATTACTATTTTAACTTTGTAGAATTAAAGGGCCACTTTAAAGGCAAATGTGGCCCAAACTTGAGCCCAAAATTTGGCAGCTCACTCCTCCTTTCAGCCCACTTACCCATTACCTAACCCACAACCTTTTTATAATCAAAATTAAACCTAAATCCCTAACTGGAGAGCAGTCGTTTCCTCTCCCCCTTTCATATTTTCATCTTCTTCTTTCCCTCAAAAAAGAGCTTCAGCCATTGCCACCAAATTCCCAAAAGAACACCAAGACTTTACCCACATCTCCATCTATTAACAAACGGGCTCCATTTCCCTAAAATACAACAGCAAAATCCATAAAAAAAACATGTCTAAATCCAACTTTAACAAGCAAAAACAGAGAAAGAGAGGCAGCCTGTATTCCCTAAAAAATGCAGCCATGGGAGCTCACTGAAAACCCTACGAGAGCTCTATTAAAAAACCCAAACTTCACCCTCTAAACCACTTTGTCTTCCTCCAAAAAAATGTAGCTTGAATTTACTGTGAAAAAAAAAACGAACACCACCTAGTTGCAAAGAACATGGAACGAAGCAGAGAGGTGTTGATACCCAATTTTTCTCAGAAAATATTTTAAATTACATATATATCTTCAAAATCATGCATTAATAGCAATTGATATTTATCCACAATTTTCCTATATTTTTATTAATTTATCCAGCATTATATTTCCAATAAATAATTACAAATTGCATCACAAATGATTGCAAAAATAATTTCTTGATTTAATTCATTGCTTATAGTCGTATTAAGACCAAATTATTTCACAATTAGCCAAAGTGGCACCTTTTGGCTATAATTGCAATAACTTTGCAATTATAGCCCAATCATATAATTTTATATTATATTAATCGAGAAATTAACCATTTGTATTTTTAAATATTAAATAAACATTTTAAAACTATTTTCTACGCATGAGATTCATTTTTTGCAATTATTAGCTATTTTATAAATTACTTTTTATTAATTTAATTGGGTATTTAACAAATGGCCTAATTTTATTTCAATTTTAGCCTACTAAAATCAGACCCCAGCCCAATTAAAAAGCCCAAATACCCCGGGCCCAATACACTATCCTACCCGACCCAATCTCTTGTTTAATCTGGCCCGTTGATTAATTTTAATCAATGGACCAGATCAGTCCTTACCTTAATTAATCCTAAGACTACCCCCCCAAACCTTCATTCCCCCCTCTCATTCTCTCTTCACCCTCCGCCGTTATATCTCTCTCATCTCTCTTAAAACTCTCTCTACTAAGCTCCTCTCATCGGCCTGCTCGCCGCACTATGGTGGTTTCACTACCATCCCCAACCCCATGACTCCCTCACACGCTGGGTTACTGCTACCTTGAGGTCCTCAAGAGAACCAGAGGCGGTTCCACTCACCCCATGGCTTTTCATGTCATTCTCATGCCATTCTTGGCCGTCCGAGTAAGATCCTTCCATCTCCGGCTAGAACCTGTGGTTTCTAAGCCGGTTCTCTCTCTTTGGGTTTTCTCTCTGAAACCCTAATTTCAACTCTTGATTTCTTAGATCTGCTACAAATCTTAGTCTATTCGAGTTATTTCTACTGTTTTCTTAAAGATTTCTCCGTTTTTTCCCCTAAAACGACTATTTGTCTTCAAACTAGGGTTTCTCGACCCCGTTTTAAAAATGGCTTATCCTTCTGATTTTAGTATTATCCTATGATTTTCACTATGTTTCAATGTTTATTTAAGTTTTCTCTTTTTATCTGAGTTATTATGTTTAAAACCCTAAATTTCTTAGTCTTAATCCTGGGTTTCTGAGTCTTTATTTGATAATATGTTCGCTTAATCTGTATATGTGCTTGTTTCTCATGAGCTTTATGAGTTTCTGGGATTTTACCCTATTTTGTTCATCAGTGTTTCTTTTTTTTTTGCTTCCTCCAATTATATCATGTTTATTCTGTTAATTCATACTATGCTCTATGTGAATCCCTAATTTTGTGTGATTTTACCCTATTAGGTTTATTAGGGTTTCTGATTTTTGCCTAATGTGTGCTTATTCCGCTTGTTCTCATAAATTTGTGCTAATTTCTCCTAAATCAGTACTATTATCTATTTTGAATCTTTGAATCGTTGTGATTGATCCTTAACCGATTTCTTATGATATTCTCTACTGATTTTCACCTTTAAGATATTTTCTTACCTTATTTTATGGGAAATTATGCTATCAATCGATTTTTAAGTACTTTCCTTAATAGGAATATTCTGAACCTAGTCTCTATTACATGTCTTATACTTTTACTATGCTGAGATTATTTCCTTATGTGTCATATTTAGCCTCATATGGTATCTTTCCTTATTGATTACATGTCTATTACCGTTTGAAATTGACTCCTTAATTGAAGGGAGTACTTACCTTGATTCTATGCTGATTGATTCCGAGTCCCCATAATTACTGCTTAACTTTGATTCTTACCTTATTTTCTACCTAGTTTCAAACTATATATACATTGCTCTTTCATTAACACAACACACGAACACTTTGGTTCAAAAAGATCTCTGTCTCACACTCAAACTTTCTGCTCTCTTTATGTGTTACTTACTATTATCCTGAGTTAGCCGGCTGAAAGCCAAGGCTAACTATTGTGCTCTCTTCCCCTTTTACTTTTGTATTTACTGTCTTCTTTACTGGTATATCCTGATTTCAATTTAAGTCTAAAAAACAATATGTTTCTTCTTCTCCTTCAGTTCATCATGTTCCTGATTTGTTTCTAACTCTACTTCTGCTGTTCAACATGTAATTAATCTTTATGTTAGTTATATACTACCCCTTAGGATCATCATGTTTATCCCCTTCTATAGTCAATGTGACCCTATTCCTTTTTATAGCTAACTGGTTTTGGCAAAACAATTTGCACCCCAAGTCATTTGATTATGTGTTAATTCTTAAGTTCATGTTGTACCCCAATCCCATGAACCCCCTTAAGAGCTTCTGATTCTGTATCTATGTAGACCTCTGTCTGTTATGTGTTTACCATCATGTGCTCTATGTGTCCCCAATCCCTATCACCCCTGTGTGTAGGTTTGTTCTTCCTATTTTGGTTATGTGTTCTTTAAGTATTGCTGAGTCTGGTTTTGGCCCTATGTTTGATCAACTGTTGTTTAATTATATCACTCTATCTTTCAAAAGTTGTTTTTACTGAATAACTCCCTCTTTAATTTCACAAAACTGTTTCAAACAAGTCTCTTTTAACACTGTTTTCTTATTAAAACCTCTTCAAAACTATATCAAGCACTCTCACTCTACTCTTAGGTCCTTAAGTTCTGCCCCTCTAATGTGTGACAACTTAGGGATCCCTATGAGATCCCTCTGAACTCTGATGCATTAGAGTTGACTCTTCTATACTGCACTTACTCAATTATGGTTGTGAAATCTGGGTGTGAGCATTGCTCAGGATCCCTTGAGGTCCTTAGGGAACTCTGACACACTCGGATATTGAGAAAGGCTATGAAACATCCGAGCAGTTGAGGTTCTGGAAACCTGGGCCTATTTTCAGGCTCCCTATAGTGTAACTTCTTATTTTTTCTTATCTAATTATGTAATTCATTCAATATTGGTCTGTAATAGTTGTTGTAAACGAATATTGGGGATGGATAGTAAAAATTAGAGGGTATGTATATATAGGTTATATGCATCAATGGGTAGAAATCGTGCCTTAGGTTTACATTTTCTTATATGTGCATTAGATATCATGTTTAGGACCCATGCAAAGCATATCATACATTACATGTCATGCTCTCAAGTGTCATGTATACCGTTTCAGCATCTCGTTTTGACATTCTTATTGTTACTTAGAAATCCTGTCTCTAGACTAATAAATAGCATTAACACAAACTGTTGCCTCTACACATTACTTAACAATGTTGTAACCTTTTGTGCATTTAAAATTCCTGCTTTAGGAACTCTGCATATAGATCATTCTGCATTCTATATGTGCATTATATACCATGTTTTAGGATCTTGTTCGTACTCGCTCAGTCACACCTAGTTTAACTACTGACGCATGAAAAAAGGATATAAACAGTCTCACATATGAGCACCCTGTTTTAAAGGAATTGGTAATAATCCTGTATCTTGTACACCTAGAATAGCATGCTTTAGGTGAAACAACTTCTAAGCAGTTTTAACAACACTGGTAACTATTGTACTTTACCCCACGCCTAGGCAAGCCTTAGGTAATCAAATTTCTTAGAAAACTGGAAGCTGCCTCTTTGTGTTTATTGCTTAATGCTTTAACAAGCTTAAAATCAGTAGGCAATTGACTAGGACCCTGCTTCTGAGTTTTACAAAACAAAACTGCATATCTCTTGTGCTTTGACATTCACTTAGCCATCATGTCTTAGGATCCTGTTTAATAATACTACCCTTGTTTGTGTTTGATTCGTGCTGTTTATATGCATTATCTGTGTAGGTAAACCTGAGCCTCTTATTTGCTCATTCCTGCTTTTATTTGCTGAAGTCCTATGTGTTCTTGCTTATCGCCTTAGTATTTTCTCCTTTAAACCTTATGGGTCTGTCTAGAACTGCCTATAGGTAGAGGTCCTAAATTCCTCCGGGACCATTAAGAAGGGACGGGTAACAGCACGCATAAAGATCGCTAAATAATACTCGCTTTAATAACCGCTAAGGAGTGGGAAGGGGTAGATATGGATATGATGACCGGTGCACTAATGCCACGTGTATCCCCTCTTTTGAGGAGTGATTATCGGACATTGTACTGATGTGATCCTATAGGATAAATAACCTAGGACTCCCCCTATCCTTCATATATGTGCTTATACTTTAAATCTATTCAAAACTTTGTTACACATGTATGCTTAGGCTACAGATCTTTCAAAACCTTGTATACGTATTTTAGACTTTAAATCTTTTAAATCTTTGGCACATATGTGTGCTTAGACTGCGAATCCTTTTCAAAATCCTTTACTTGTTTAAACCTCTTATTTGCTACTTGTCTAAATTCACAAAGCTTGTTTGGCCGGGAACCACAGTTGTGAACTTTGAGGGGTGCCTAACACCTTCCCCTTAAAGTAATTTCAAGCCCTTACCCAATCTTTGGTTATCTGAATCTGTGTTTATAAATGACCCTTAGTAGGTGCCCTAACGCACCTTAATTCGTTAGGTGGCGACTCTTTAATTCCTTACCCCTTTCCCAAAAGGAAACGAGTTATCCCAATAATGTCGAAAACCCTGACCGACCCGAAAGGAGAGGAAAGAGGGGGGCGCGACAGCATGACAACTCTGTTGGGGATATCCTAGGCTTTTACCATTTTCAAACTGCTTTGTGAACTTGTCTTTACTTTTTTAATACATGCAACCTTTCCCGTTCCCCCTTTATGTGCAATTAATTATTTATTTCTTTCAAGTAATTATTCTTTTCAATATCAAAACTGACATGCTGCTTTGTTTTCCCTTGTAACTGCTTTGAATTATAACTGATGTATTTATCGCTTTCACAACGTGCAAATACATGACAAATGCTTTCATTGACTATTTATTGTTGCATCATCATGCTCAACATCATATTCCACTCGTGCCTATACAAATCCTATAGCAACGCTTGATGAGTGGTTGCGATCTTCCTATTTTATCGCCTCTAAATTCGGAAAGGCTTATTTGCGGTAAAACTAGTCGATCAGCGGTGCAGTCGACAGTTCCGTGCCTTCCCCCTTGAGTTGTCCGCTCAAGGGTACCAGTGTAAAACCCCATAAAAACCTCACTCTGTTATATTGTACATGCATCATGGTCAAATCTAGCTGGGTTAATGTGTCGTCCGCACAATAACCCTTGAAGACAACCTTATCCAAAAGTCCTCCGGGTTGTTCCATAATCCCAACGGACGTAATCACGTTCTGTGCATTTATTTGGAGAACTAAATGCATGTACGGTAATCATAAGTGTATAAATAGTCGAGTCTGGTGGGGGTAAGGGCCTAATCATTTTTGACTTGCAGAAATATGAGGCACGAAGTCCCTAGATTCCGCATGGTCAGCAATATCCACCCAAAACTCCTGAACTGGTGGGAGGATCTTCACTCCAGCGATAAGAAACATGTCCAGAAATACCTGGGTAATCTACCGTCTCTCCTAGACATTCAACCCAACAACATGTTGATCGAGGCTGCCACTTTATTCTGGGATAGTGAAAGAGACGTCTTCCGCTTCGGAAACATTGAGATGACATCACTGCTAGAAGAGATAGGAGGACTAGTTGGGTTAGTCTGGGAAACCCCTGGGTTATTAGTGCCTGAGAACCGCGCATGGAAGGGCTTTTTGAAAATTATGGGACTGAAGAAGAACGCTGAATTAGAATGCTTGAAGCAATCATATGTACCCTTCGAGTACTTGTATGAAAGGTACGACCACAACAAATCGTACCGCATGCACCATGACGAATTTTCCATTACATCTCTGGGACATATTCACCGTAGGGTATTTGTCTTCATTGTTTGCTTTTTGGGATTGATCGTGTTTCCAACGAAGAAAGAAAGGATTCACACTAGGTTAGCTATGGTAACCAAGACTTTGATAGAGGGAATTGATGGGCAAGCTTTCAGCATCGTCCGTATGATCATCTCGGACATTACCGAGCCCTGGAACACTGCCAAAGAGGAGCAAAGCATTTCGAAGGTTGCAATATGTTACTACAACTGTGGCTCTTACAACATTTCCAAAAGGGCCAATACCACCAAGAATTTTTGCGAAGGGCTTGGAATGATCACATTGATTTCTATCACCCCAAGCGGATGACGTCTATTCCAGACAGGTTCGCTCAGCCAGAGACTGCAAAAGAATGGGTAGAGTTCTTTGATAACCTAACTGAAGAGCAGATACAGTGGATGTTCGAGTTGTTCCCAATGGACGAGTCCATCATCAGGTCCAGGGATGCACCACACTTAGTGCTGATTGGGTTAAGGGGGATATACCCTTATGTTCCTATCCGAGCCATGAGACAAGCAGGAAGAAAGCAAGTCGTTCCAAGGGTCGACAAGATGAGCCATTTCTGAGCTGACTTCCAGGACGATGATATTCCCTACAAGTGCCAAGCCCAACACATGTGGCACTGCAAGATCATTTTGGAAAAGGATACTATTGAACCAGACAGGTACCATATTGGATGTTCACCTATTTATCTGTCATGGTTGGAAGAGGACTTGCACGAGACGGTGAGGCCAGGGATTAACCGAGGTCACAGAATCATAGACAAAAGTGTCGAGACTCAGGTCAAGTACAACTGGTTGCGCAAAAGGATCCATGACTCCGAAAAATGAGCACCGGGAGATACATGAAGCAAACAAAAGGTTGATCGAGGAATGGAGGGACCTGGCTATTCGTTCCAACAAGAAACTGGAATACTTGGAGCGAGGCATAGTAGAGTTAGAAGGTAAGATCATCAAGAGGGTCGAAGATTGTCAGAAAGCCGAGGGAAATGAAGGAGGACACCTAGCCAGAGCGTACCTACTGCTGGGACTGCGCGAGCTAGGGAATTTGTTCGATGGGATCAAGGATGCCGAATCTGGGGAAGGTGATTCTAGGACCAAGTAGTCTAGGTTTCCTTTTCCATTTCTTTTTTTTTATGTAATAAGGCCAAGTGCCATTAGTGACTTTATTTCCTGCTTATTATTTTAGTGTCGTTTTTTGATTCGTCTATTTTACATTAATGAAATGAGGCATTTTGGCATATAAGTTCTCCAAATCAACTTGTCTCTAGGCCTACCTCGGGCACAACGAGGCTCCCAAATTAGGACACGCTTTTATTCCTGCATTATGTGTTTAAATACTGTAATATTTTCTCATGATCCTCACTGACTTGGCTACCTTTTTGTTTTATTTACTTTCTTTTGATTATTCCCCTCCCCAAAGGTTGGTTCGTGCATTCTGGCATCATCATCATAGTATACAAGATCCAGGGGCCCTCCGCTTTCTCCCCCTCCTAGTCCACCTAAGGGAAAAAGCAAATGCAAAGGCAAAATGGAAGATTCAAGCAACATCAGAAAAGAAAACACAATGCTGGTTGAACGAACAGAGGATCCTGACAATCAAGGTACTCAGGTTCAGAATGAGGCTATGACACAACTCGAGCAAAGGTTGTTGAAACTCCAAGGGGAGCTTGAGCATGTCCGAAATTTGGTGAATTTATCTTTCTCACTCAGTGTCCCAGATGTCACTCAGAATCCCATACCTCCTCAGAACACCCCAAATAAACAAAATCCTCCCACAAACTCATCATCATACAACTCCACCGAAAAATCAACCTATCCCACCACAACACCAACACAACACTTGCCACGCTCCGAGAAATACCTCGATGATTATCCCTAAACCACAAAACTCCACAAGTGACCACCTCTATGCTCAAACACCAGGTCATCAGAACAACCCCATATACGTGGAGACTCTACCTCACTCCACCCAACACATTGCTTACACACCTGAATCTAGTGAGAAGGATATGCTCATTAAGAATTTGTCGAGGAACTCAAGAAGCTGACCAGTCGAGTTCAGGGCGTTGAAGGAAGTAAGGGAGTTGAAGGATTAAACTATGAAGATCTCTGCATACAACCCAATGTTGAACTACTGGAGGGTTACAAACCTCCTAAGTTCGAGATGTTCGATGGTACAAGTGATCCTAGGGTCCATTTGAGGACCTACTGTGATAAATTGGTTGGAGTAGGAAGAGATGAAAAGATTCGCATGAAGCTGTTTATGAGGAAACTCACGGGAGATGCTTTATCTTGGTACATCAGCCAAGACCCTAAGAAGTGGTCAAACTGGGTAAACATGTCATCAGACTTCATGGACCGGTTCAAGTTCAATACTGAGAATGCACCAGACGTGTTCTACATCCAAAACCTTAAGAAGAAGCCCACTGAAACTTTTTGCGAGTATGCTACTCGCTGGAGATCTGAAGCAGCTAAGGTCAGGCCTGCCCTAGATGAAGAATAGATGAACAAATTCTTCGTCCGGGCACAAGACCCGCAGTATTATGAGAGGCTGATGGTGATTGAAAACCATAAATTCTCTAACATCATCAAGCTGGGTGAGAGAATCGAAGAAGGTATCAAGAGAAGAATGGTTACTAATTTTGAGGCACTACAGGCCACCGACAAAGCCTTGCAGTCTGGTGGTATATCCAAGAAGAAAGATGAAGGAGCGGTAATGGTTGCACAGGGACCCAAATCCCCGTTGGTATACCGAACTTCCCCACTCTCATATCAAGCACCCCCACCCAACTATCAGTCAGCACCTCCACCAACATATCAACCATCTCTACCACCTACATATCAGCCCACTTCTCCCAGATATTCCCAACCAGCTCCTGTTTATCATACCTACAACTCTCAACCATCTCACTTCCAATCACCCCTTGCTCCCTAAAATTTCCCGAGACCTCGACCCAACTTTGATTGCAGGCCTCCTAAACAATACACTGCCATTGCTGAACCTATAGACCATCTGTATGAAAGATTAAAAGCTTCTGGTTATGTCACTCATATCCCTGCTGTAACCCCTGAAAATCCATCCCAATGGGTCAATCCAAATAAAACCTGTGCATACCATTCCGGCATGAAGGGGCATACGATTGATGAATGTCGCTCATTGAAAGATAAGATCCAGTCTATGATTGATAACAAGGTCATCCAAGAAAAGGAGGATACTCCCAATGTTCGCAACAATTCACTTCCAGATCATTGGGGTGGAGGAATCGACATGATTGATATAGAAGAAGATTGGGACCCATAGGGGTCGATCATAGAAGGTGATGACCCAAAGAAGCCAGTAGTCACTCTTAATCCTATCATAGTCCAGATTTAGCCATCCAGAGATATCGAGGTAACTGCGTCAGTTCCATTCAAGTTTGAAACGGCACCACCTGCAAACACACCTGTGCCGTTCGCGGTTGAAGTTATGCCGCCTGCTAAGGCACCTGTTCCATTCGAGGTGAAAATAACTGCACCAATCACAGTGATAGTGTCAACCACACCGCATTTCAATGATAAGGCCGTACCTTGGGATTACACGGCCGAAGCAAGAAGGAAAGGTAAAGTCAAGGTAGAAGAAGCTGGTGCTGCAAAGGGGATGACAAGGACCGACAGGGTCTATACACCTGAACACTTAGCGGAGTCTAGCAAGAACGCTTCCAACAGGCCACCCATCATTGAGACAGGACCAGGTGATCTTTGGAGGAAGGTGCAGGCCAAGGAATACTTAGTCATCGATCAGCTGAACAAAACTCCAGCCCAGATATCCATTCTGTCATTGCTGCAAAATTCAGAGACGCACCGGAATGTTTTGATGAAAGTGCTGAGCGAAGCATATGTGCCAAATAACATAACCAGCGGGGAAATGGACAATATGGAAGGCAAGTGTTGGAGAGTCATAAGATCACTTTTCACGAGGACAATCTGCCGCCTGAAGGGTTAAGTCATAACAAAGCACTACACATTACTGTGCAATGTGAGGACTACTTCATTACCAGGATTCTGATTGACGGGGGATCCAACCTCAACATCTGTCCATTGACAACGCTCAAGAAATTGGGAAAGGGATTGTACAAAATAAGAGAAGGGTCTATGAATGTAAAAGCTTTTGACGGTTCTCAAAGGTCTACCATTGGTGAAATCAGTCTTTGCATGCAGATGGGACCTACATGGTTCGAGGTTGAATTTCAGGTGATGGACATATCGACATACTACAACCTGTTATTAGGACGGTTGTGGATACATGTCGCCGGGGCCGTGGCATCAACGCAACATCAGGTAGTGAAATTTGAATGGAACCACCAGGAGGTGATCATCCATGGAGATGGAAGCAATCCTATCTATAGTCTTCAGACCGTGCCACTAGTTGAAGGTAAAAGAAGGCTAGGTGGATAAACCTATCACCATATCGAACAGGTCAACAAAATAGACAAAGACAAATGGTGGGACAGTAAGATCACAAGCATACGGAACTGGAACGAGTACGAGCCGAGCAAAGGACTCGGTAAGAATCTTCAGGGGATTTCCAAGCCAATACAGCTGAAGCACCATGGTACCACTTTTGGGTTGGGATACAAATACACATGGTAAGAGTACAAGAACTGGTCACCACTATGTCGCAGTCCTTACTATCCATTGGAAATACCTATACCACATTTGGAGCAGACCTTCGAGCAGGCCGACGTCATATGGGGGTCAGAGGAAGAAGAAGTACTGGAAGCCTTGAAGAATTTCTTGGAAGATAATAATATGGACTGTTGCGTCTTTGTTGAGGAGGAGGAGGAGGAAGGCCCTTCCATACAAGCTATGAGCAAGGGATCGTCCCTTCAGAATTGGACCGTCAGACCATCCAGGGCCCGACGAGTCCCGGGTTAGCAAGGCTGAACAAGCATTATTTATTTCATTTCTGCTAATGATTTCCTTTTTGCATTATGTTTTTCAATAAAATCCCCGATGTTCCCAAAACGTTTGTTTAAATTATCAAAATCACTTTTACGTTTCAATGAATCTGTATTTATTTATAATCATTTTCTCTCATTATTTTATCTATACAACATTACTTTTTCCTGTCTTGATGAACCAATGACTATGACATGCAATGAGACAACGCAACAAAAGGATAGTGATTCAGAAGAAGAGGATATCATACCCAATGAAATTATCAGAGAAGTTGAGGATTTTGAGAACAGACCTAAGTCCAATCTGGACGAAGCTGAGATAATCAACCTGGGAGATTCAGAAACTGTCAAAGAAACTCGCATCAGCATCCATTTGTCGCCGTCAAAAAAGGAGGAATACACCCAAGAGTATGAAGACATATTTGCATGGTCGTACGATTACATGACTGGTCTAAGTACATCCATTGTGGCTCACAAGTTGCCAACCAATCTGATGTGCCCGCCGGTAAAGCAAAAGCTCAGAAAGTTCAAGCCTGATATGAGTCTGAAAATCAAAGAGGAAGTTCCCAAGCAAATCAACGCCAAGGTTCTCAGGGTAGTTGAATATCTAACATGGTTAGCCAACATTGTTACAGTGCCCAAGAAAGATGGAAAGGTCAGGGTTTATGTCGACTATCGGGATCTCAACCGGGCCAGTCCGAAGGATGATTTCCCTCTTCCTAACATACACATCCTGATTGACAATTGTGCGAAGAATGAACTTCAATCATTCGTGGATTCTATTCCCTCTTCCTAAGATTTGGATGGATGAGGAAGACGCTGAGAAAACGGCCTTCATTACGCCGTGGGGAGTCTACTGTTATAAGATGATTCTATTCGGCCTAAAGAATGCTGGGGCCACCTATATGAGAACTATGACCACTATCTTCCATGACATGATACAGAGATCGAGGTATATGTGGACGATGTCATCATCAAGTCCAAGAGAGCCACCGACCATATAGCATATTTGAGAAAGTTCTTCGACATGCTGCGAAAATACAACTTGAAATTAAACCATGCAAAATGTGCGTTCGGGGTTCCTGCTGGGAAATTGCTTGGGTTCATCGTCAACCGCCGAGGGATAGAATTGGATCCATCAAAGATAAAAGCCATCCAGGAGTTACCTCCGCCAAAGAACAAGAAAGATATGATGATTTTCCTAGGATGCCTTAACTACATCAGCCGGTTCATAGCCCAATCCACAGTCATATGTGAACCAATCTTCAAGATGATGAAGAAAGATGCTGCGACCAAATGGACCGAGTATTGTCAAAAAGCTTTCGACAGAATCAAGGAATACCTGTCAACGCCACCATTTTTGGTCCCGCCAGAGCCAGGTAGACCCTTGATATTCTACCTTGCGATATTAGATGGAGCTTTTGGCTATGTTCTGGGACAACACGACGAGACAAGAAGAAAGGAGAAATCTATCAATTATATGAGTAAGAAGTTCACTTCGTACGAGGCACGATATTCTCTATTGAAACGCACCTGTTGTGCTCTAACCTGGGTAGCCCAGAAGTTGAGGCATTACTTATGTGCCTACACAACACATCTCATATCAAGGATGGATCCCTTGAAGTATATCTTTCAGAAGCCCATGCCCACTGGCAAGATGGCTAAGTGGAAAATCTTGCTGAGTGAGTTCGATATTGTTTATGTGACTCAGAAAGCAGTCAAAGGACATGCGTTGGCAGATCATCTTGCCGAGAACCCTGTGGATGGAGAATACGAACCTCTGAAAATGTATTTTCCCGATGAAAGTGTTGTTCATAGGAGAAGACATTGCAAAATCCTATGACAGTTGGAAATGTTCTTTGACGGAGCGACAAATTTCAAAGGAGTCGGCGTTGGAGATGTCCTGGTATCGAAAACTAGTCAACATTATCCGGTATCTGCTAAACTCAGATTCCCCTGCACCAACAATATGGCAGAGTATGAAGCCTGTATCTTAGGGCTCAACATGGCCATTGATATGAATATTCAGGAGTTGCTGGTAATCGGTGACTCAGATTTGCTTATACACCAAGTACAAGGAGAATGGGCTACCAAGAACTCCAAGATACTGACGTATCTGCACCATGTGCAGGAATTGAGAAAGAGGTTCACGAAGACGGAATTTCGGCACTTTCCCATAATTCAGAACGAGTTTGCCGATGCACTGGCCATTCTATCATCCATGATATAGCATCCAGATAAGAATTTCATTGATCCTATTCCGGTGAAGATCCACAGCCAGCCGACATATTGTGCCCATGTTTAAGAAGAAGCAGACGGAAAGCCATGGTTCCACGATATCAAAGAGTATTTGTCAAAGGGAGAGTACCCAGAGCTTGAAAATCATACTCAGAAACGCACACTTCAGAGATTGTCCAACAACTTCTTTCACAGTGGAGAACCGTGTATAGGAGAACTCCTGACTTGGGATTATTAAGATGTGTCGATGCAAAGGAAGCTTCCAGACTACTTGAAGAAATACATGATGGGACCTGCGGCCCACACATGAATGGTTTTGTCTTAGCCATGAAGATACTCAGGGCCGGTTATTTCTGGATGACCATGGAAATGGAATGCATCCAGTATGTTCGGAAATGCTATCAATGTCAGGTACATGCAGATATGATAAAGTTACCCCCAAATAAGCTCAATGCGACAAGATCACCTTGGCCATTCGCCGCCTGGGGAATGGACGTCATTGGACCAATCGAGCCTATCGCCTCAAATCGGCACATGTTCATTTTGGTAGCTATTGATTATTTTACAAAATGGGTCGAAGCAGCATCCTACAAAGCAGTGACTAAGAAAGTTGTGGCAGACTTTGTCCGCGACCGTATTGTTTATCGATTCGGAGTTCCAGAGTCAATCATCACCGACAACGACTCAAATCTCAACAGTGATCTGAGGAAAGCCATGTGCGAGACTTTCAAAATCAAGCACAGGAGATCTACATCCTATGGACCTCAAATGAATGGAGCTGTAGAAGTCGCCAATAAGAACATCAAGAAGATATTGAGAAAGATGATAGAAAAACACAAACAGTTGCACGAAAAGATATCATTTGCCTTACTGGGGTACCGCACCACGGTCCGTACGTCAACTGGGGAACCTCCTTACTGGCTGGTTTATGGTACGAAAGTTGTTATTCCCGCCGAAGTAGAGATTCCTTCCTTAAGAATCATACAAGAAGCTGAGCTCAGCGACGCATAATGGATAAAGAACCGTTATGAGCAACTAGCCCTCATAGATGGTAAAAGAATGAATGCAATATGTCATGGTCAACTTTATCAGGATAGAATGTCCAGTGCCTTCAACAAAAGAGTCAAGCCGAGATAGTTCACATCGGGGCAGCTGGTGTTAAAAAAGATCTCTCCACATCAAGATGAAGCCAAAGAGAAATTTTCTCCCAACTGGAAAGGTCTATATATGGTTCACCGAGTTTTAACAGGAGGAGCTCTCATACTTGCAGAAATGGATGAGGAAGTCTAGCCAAAGCC
This sequence comes from Nicotiana undulata, assembly GCA_005239495.1. Taxonomy (NCBI): domain Eukaryota; kingdom Viridiplantae; phylum Streptophyta; class Magnoliopsida; order Solanales; family Solanaceae; genus Nicotiana; species Nicotiana undulata. Next base: position 60,998 of record ML272889.1, read on the forward strand.
AATCAATTCAGATGTAGTCAAACGATATTATGTGTAACTTTCTATGCTTTTCTCAATGATGTAAATTGAACTGCGCCTGACCTGATTCCCGTTTAAGAGGGGATACGTAGGCAGCCTTATGGGTTTGGTAATAATTCAATAAAAATCTCATCCCCCCCCCCCCGCAATTGGAAACTGGGGCAGAATTTTGAGGAGGACCCTCAAAATTCGGTAGCAAGTTCATCCAATCACAACATGCGCAACAGTCAGAGACGTCAACCCATCTAACTGGGGCAAATTTTTTGAGGAGGACTCTCAAAATTCCGTAGCATGAGAGGTTGCAATATCTTGAACCGTGTCACGGTTGTCGGTTCATCTAAATCTATTTTTATATTATGTCTTTACAAAATCATGCATATTCATTTTCAAAATATGGCTCTGTTTAGTAAACTCTACCCCGATGATATAAACATGATCATCAAACCAAGCAGAACGAGGCAAGCAAAGGCAGCGGGGACACAAACCAACCTTCCCCATCTACAGAACTCATGATTTTTCTTTGGATGCAGGAACAAAGAATAAACACGCAGAGAAGCCACAAATCTCCACACAGTTGCAAAAGCCAAAATTTACTGTCCGCACAAAGAACGAGCACATTCGTAGTCATAAGTCCTCGAAACCATCGCACTTGCTGACATTTGCTACCAACACAAAAGAACAGTGCTCCGTAGTCACAATGCTCACAACAATTGCAATACCAAAGCCCGCTGCCAGCTAAGAAATTCTACTGTCATTTATTATTTAATCTCCTGCATGTGGCTAAGTTTTGCCTCCATTTGCATAAGGATAATCTTCTGCCTTCCGTCTGCATAAGGCCAAGCTCTGCCTTTATTTGCATGAGACTAAGCTCTGTCTCCATTTCGCATGAAGTTAAGCTCTACCTCCATTTGCATAAGGCTAATATTCTGCCTTCCCTTGCATAAGGCTAATCTTTGACTTCCATTTGCATAAGGCTACCAGCTGCCTTCCTATCTGCATGAGGTTAAGCTCTACCTCCATTTGCATAAGGCTAATCTTCTGTCTTCCCTTGCATAAGGCTAATCTTCTGTCTTCCCTTTGCATAAGGCTACTCTCTGCCTTCCTACCTGCATGAGGTTAAGATCTACCTCCATTTGCATAAGGCTAATCTTCTGCCTTCCCTTGCATAAGGCTAATCTTCTGCCTTCCCTTTGCATAAGGCTACTCTCTGCCTTCCTACCTTCATGAGGCTAAGTTCTGCCTCCAATTTACTTTTTCATCGAGACTAAGCGCTGTCTCTCCAACATTATTTACTTCGCTTCTCTTTCATGGCCTGCGAATCTCTCATCAAACAATTCATGGCCCAGGACATCATGGTATGACGACGTCATCCCTAACCGTCCAAACACAACTCTCATAGTCCAACGGGAACCTGCATCATATTTAAATTTATGCACCATATACGTTTGTATTGCTTTTATTTGCAGGTAACCCGACGAGCAACAACTATCCCAGCAGGAGCGATCCCGCTCCAGTCCTCCCAGCCATATCAAACCTAACCTCTTCCGAAAACCGTTCATTCGCCCAACCCTAGATGTTGCGTCCGTTCTTGAAATGACTTCACCGGTATATCTCGCCGATGAATCCGGAACTACATACGACCTGATTCCTATAAAATCAGGATATGTAGGCAACTCATAAGCCAGGGTGCGGTCTAAACCTCTCAAACCACTTCGCTCAGTCAAAATTGGCCATCCTATCTTTACCCGACAACTCTTTCATCCTTTCCGGGTAAAGAGGGAAAGTTGTTGATACCCAATTTTTCCCAGAAAATATTATAAATTACATATATATCTTCAAAATCATGCATTAATAGAAATTGATATTTTTCCACAATTTTCCTATATTTTTATTAATTTATCCAGCATTATATTTCCAATAAATAATTACAAATTGCATCACAAATGATTTCAAAAAGCATTTCTTGATTTAATTCATTGCTTATGGTCGTATTAAGACCAAATTATTTCACAATTAGCCAAACTGGTACCTTTTGGCTATAATTGCAATAACTTTGTAATTATAGCCCAATCATATGATTTTATACTATTTTTATCCAGAAATTAACCATTTGTATTTTAAATATTAAATAAACATTTAAAAACTATTTTCTATGCATGAGATTCATTTTTTGCAATTATTAGCTATTTTATAAATTACTTTTTATTAATTTAATTGGGTATTTAACAAATGGCCTAATTTTATTTCAAATTTAGCCTACTAAAACCAGACCACAACCCAATTAAAAATCTCAAATACCCCAGGCCCAATACACTATCCTACCCGACCCAATCCCTTGTTTAATCTGGACCGTTGATTAATTTTAATCAACGGACCAGATTAGTCCTTACCTTAATTAATCCTAAGGCCACCCCCCCAAACCCTCATTCCCTCCCCTCATTCTCTCTTCACCCTCCGCCGTTACATCTCTCTCATCTCTCTCAAAACTCTCTCTGCTAAGCTCCTCTCACCGGCCTGCTCGCCGGTAACTATGGTGGTTTCACCACCATCCCCAGCCCCATGGCTCCCTCGCACGCCGGGTTACTGCTACCTTGAGGTCCTCAAGAAAACCTGAGGCGGTTCCACTAACCCCCCATGGCTTTTCATGTCATTCTCAGGCAATTCTTGGCCGTCCGAGTAAGATCGTCCATCTCCGGCTAGAACCTGTGGCTTCTAAGCCGGTTCTCTCTCTCTTTGGGTTCTCTCTCTGAAACCCTAATTTCAACTCTTGATTTCTTAGATCTGTAACAGATCTTAGTCTATTCGAGTTATTTCTACTATTTTCTTAAAGATTTCTCCGATTTGTTTCCTAAAACGACTCTTCGTCTTCAAACTAGGGTTTCTCGAATCCGTTTTAAAAATGGCTTTTCCTTAAGATTTTAGTATTATCCTATGATTTTCTTACATTATAGGCTTTTCCCTATAGTGTAACTTCTTATTTTTTCTTATCTATTTATGTAATTCATTCAATATTAGTCTGTAATAATTGTTGTAAACGAATATTGGGGATAGATAGTAAAAATGGGAGGGTATATATATAGGTTATATGCATCAATGGGTAGAAATCATGCCTTAGGTTTACATTTTCTTATATGTGCATTAGATATCATGTTTAGGACCCATGCAAAGCATATCATACATTAGATATCATGCTCTCAAGTGTCATGTATACTGTTTCAACATCTCGTTTTGACATTCTTATTATTACTTAGAAATCCTGTCTCTAGACTAATAAATAGCATTAACACAAACTGTTTGTCACGACCCCAAATCCTAACAGGTCGTGATGGAGCCTATCGTGGAACTAGGCTAGCCAACCATCACATAACTACACATTTTTTTTATATAAATTTACTCAATATCATTAAACACCAGCATAATAAGTATAAAAATTCCTCTAAGTCTTTAAGCAAATATAATATAATCTATTGTCCAAACAAATCCTCCAGGACTGGAGTCAACCGATCACGAGCATCTAAGAATAAAACTAACTCTGCTAATGTCATTAACAATATCTAGGAATAAAAAAAATCATACTAATAAAGGAAGGGAAATGGAGAAGCTACGGATGCTGGACAACAACCTCGAAATCCCAAAAGCTGACGATCATGAACTCGGATGGCTACTGCTCCAAACCAGTACCTGGATCTGCACACAGAGGTGCAGGAAGTAATGATGAGTACACCAACTCAGCAGTAATGAAAACAAATCACAGTCTGAAGAATAAGAAACACACAGCAACAAATACACCAATCCACAAAACAGTGAAATGCCAAGTCTCAATAAAGTATATATAAGTTCGAAAACCATTTTCCGTAAAAATCCTTGAAACAAGTATAATTTCAAATGTTTCTCAGTAAAACTCCCAAAAATATCAGTTTGAAAGATGAAACGAATCATACTCAAAACTCAACAAAATATCATCATCAAACTGCCCCTCGGGCATAATCATCACTTAGAAATATTCCATCAGCACCCCACCATCACTCAATAACAGTCACTCAGCACCTCACAGTCACTCAGCATCATCCCCTCGGGCAACCTCACTATCACTCATGCCTCCCAATCACTCATCACTCAGCACTCGACACTCGCACTCAGTAGGTACCTACGCTCACTGGGGGTGTGTACAGACTCCGGAGGGGCTCCTACAGCCCAAGCGCTATAAAAAAGTCAAATCATGGCATCAATAATATCTCAGGCACTCGGCCTCTCTCATATCATAATATCCTCACAATATTGGCCCTCGGACTCACTCAGTCAGACACTATCAACATGCCACTCGGGCCATAAATAAACGAGGTTCTCGACCAAAAATAGTATTTCATTTCAAGAAATAGTAATATCATCAATATGAATGTTAGCAATTTTACAAGAAGGACTGAGTGTAAAATCATAGTTTCAAAGTGAGGAATATCAGTAAAATATCCCCCAAGGGGTTAAACAAATCGGCACTAGTCCCCAAACATGGCTTACATCCCAAACATATCAAAACATAGTAATACTATAAAACATACGCTTTAAAAGCAGTTTCGCAACTCAATAGTTGCCTAAAAAGGAACATATTTCCAAATTTCCAATTCGTGCACGCCCCACACTCGTCATCCAGTGTGTGCGTCACTCCAAATCCGTGAAAGGATGTGAAGTCCGGGGTTTCATACCTTGAGGAAAGGATTTAAAGACATTACTTACCTCAAACTAGCCCGAAAAGCTACTCTGCAACACGCTTGCCCCTCGAATCAACTTTCGAGTGCTCCAAATCTATCAAGTTCAGATTTTTCACATCGAATTATGCTAAGGGGATGAAACTCAATCGAAAAATATCAACTTTAGCACAAAATCCGAAATTAGCCAAAACCTGACCCCCGAGCCCGCATCTCGGAACTCGACAAACGTTATACCAAAACGATCCTCATCATCTCACGAGTCCGTACATATAAAGAACTCTGAAATCGAAGTCCAAATGACCCCTTAAATCACCTCTAAAAGGTCTCATAATCTCAAGCCCTAATTTTACCTTTTTCTAATGATTTTCCCCAATTAAACATTGTTAATAAGGTCTTAAATCACACACAATCGAATTAATAAGTCCAAAATGCTTACCTCAATGATGCACAAACATTTCCCTCTTCAAAAACCCTAAAAAATCTTGGAACCCGCACATCAATGGTTAAAAGAGGGTTAAAAATCGTGAAGTCTCCTTTTTATACTTTTCTGCCCAGCCTTTTCGCACCTGCGGCCAAAATCTCGCACCTACGATCCGCACCTGCGCTCAGGTGGACCGCACCTGTGGTTTCTCATTAAACCGGCAGTTCCCGCACCTGCGGCTACGCTTCCGCACCTGCTACCTCGCAGGTGCAGTCAAGTGTCCGCATATGCGATCATATCCTGGGCTGGCCAAATCTCGCACCTGCGAAACCTTTTGCGCATCTGCTGGCCCGCACCTGCTATCAAACATCCGCAGGTGCAGAAACAACAGTGAATTCACACCAGCAGCTGTTTGCTGCACTTTTCAAAACTTCTCGTTAACCATACGAAATCAATCCCGAGCCCCTCGGGCCCCAACCAAACATACCAACATATCGTATATGATCATTCAAACTTAGTCGAGCCTTCGAAACACCAAAAATAACATCAAAACACCAAAATTACATCAAATTCAAGCTTAAGAACTTTGAAATATCTAAAATCCACCAACGATGTCGAATTTATCCAAAACACCTCCGATTGACCTGAAATTTTTGCAAACATATCCAAAATGAAATTACGAACCTGTTCCAACTTCCGGAATTCCATTCCGACCCCGATAGCCTATTTTCCACTGCCGACCGGAAATCACCAAAAACTAACTTTCGCCAATTCAAGCCTAATTCTACATCGGACATCACAAAATATTCAGAACACACTCCTATAAAGCTATTTTTAGAGACTCTCAGTTGACTTTTCCAACTATAAAGCTATTTTTAGAGACTAAATGACCCAATTCTCGCTATAACCATTCTGAACCCGAGCCAACCGACTCTAACACATCATAAACAGTATAACCAACCTATGACAAGGCAGAAATAGTAAATATAATGCAGACTCTACGTAACGAACGACCGAGTTGTTACATTTTCCCTCTCTTAAACAAACGTTCGTCCTCGAACGGGTCTAGAAACATACCTGGAATCTCAAACAAGTGAGGATATCTGATCTGCATCTCCCGATCGATCTCCCACATAGCCTCCTCCATTGGCTGACCTCTCCATTGTACCTTCACTGAAGCTATATCCTTGAACCTCAACTTTCTGACCTAACGATCCAAAATTGCTACTAGCTCTACCTCATATGACATATCACCCTCGAGCTGAACTGTGCTGAAGTCTAAAACATGAGACGGGTCACCAATATATTCCGTAGCATCGACACATGGAATACCGGATGCACACTCGATAAGTTGGATGGCAAAGCAAGTTTATAAGCCACCTCTCCAATCTTCTGAAGTACCTCAAACGGACCGATAAACCGGGGACTCAACTTTCCCCTCTTTCCGAACCTCATAACACCCTTCATGGGTGATACCTTCAGCAGTACTTTATCACCTTCCATAAAAGACACATCCTGGACCTTCCGGTCCGCATAACTCTTCTGCCTAGACTGCACCGTGCGAAGTCGCTCCTGAATCAAGTTCACCTTCTCCAACGCATCCTGAATCAAATCTGTGCCTGATAGTCTAGCCTCACCGGGCTCGAACCAACCAACCGAAAATCTACACCTCCTACCATATAAATCCTCATATGGGGCCATCTGAATACTGGACTGGTAGCTATTATTATATGCAAACTCCGCAAGTGGCAGAAATTGATCCCATGAACCACCAAAATCAATCACATAGGTACGCAAAATGTCCTCTAAAACCTGAATAGTCCGCTCCGACTGCCCGTCTGTCTGAGGATGAAATGTTGTGCTCAACTCTACCTGAGTACCCATACCTCTCTGTACGGCCCTCCAAAACTGAGATGTGAACTGAGTACCTCTGTCAGAGATGATAGAAACTAGAACCCCATGCAATCGGACAATCTCCCTGATGTAAATACCAGCCAACCGCTCTGAAGTATAAGTAGTACTGATAGGAATGAAGTGCACGGACTTGGTCAACCTATCCACCATGACCCAAATAGCATCAAAACCCTTCGAAGTCCGTGGAAGCCCAACGACAAAGTCCATAGTGATGCTCTCCCACTTCCACCCCGGAATATCTAACCTCTGAAGCAATCCACCTGGTCTCTGGTGCTCATACTTGACCTGCTGGCAGTTGAGACACCGTGCTGCATACTCAATAATGTCTCTCTTCATCCGCCTCCACCAATACTGCTGTCTCAGATCTTGATACATCTTCGCGGCACCTGGATGGATGGAATACCGCGAGCTGTGGGCCTCTGCTAATATCAACTCTCGAAGCCCATCCACATTGGGCACGCAAATACGGCCCTGCATTCTCATAACTCCGTCATCACCAATAGTAACATATCCGGCATCACCTCGACGGACCCTGTCCTGAAGAACTAGCAAGTGTGGGTCATCATACTGGCGTTCTCTAATCTGATCATAAAGAGAAGACCGGGAAGCCATGCTAGCTAATACTCGTGGAGGCTCTGACAAATCTAATCTCACCAACTGTCCCGCTAAATCCTGAACATAAAGTGCTAAAGGTCGCTCTGCTACTGAAAGGTAAGCTAGACTTCCCAAACTCTCGGCTCTTCGACTCAAAGCATCGGCCACTACATTGGCCTTCCCCGGATGATACAAAATAATGAGGTCATAATCCTTGAGAAGATCCAACCACCTCCTATGACGTAAATTCAAGTGCTTTTGCTTAAGAAGATACTGCAAACTACGATGATCGGTGAAAATCTCACAGTGCACTTCATACAAATAATGGCGCCAAATCTTTAAGGCATGAACAATGGCAGCTAAATCAAGGTTGTGCACTTGATAATTCTTCTCATGCACCTTCAACTGTCTAGACGCGTAGGCAATCACCCTACCATCCTGCATCAATATTGATCCCAAGCCAACTCTAGAAGCATCACCGTAGACTGTATAATTTCACAATAGGAGTGTCAACAATTTCACAAGAAGGACTGAGTGTAAAATCATAGTTTCAAAGTGAGGAATATCAGTAAAATAGCCCCCAAGGGGTTAAACAAATTGTCACTAGGCCCCAAACATGGCTTACATCCCAAACATATCAAAACATAGTAATACTATAAAACATACGCTTTAAAAGCAGTTTTGCAACTCAATAGTTGCCTAAAAAGGAACATATTTCCAAATTTTCAATTCGTGCACGCCCCACACTCGTCATCCAGTGTGTGCGTCACTCCAAATCCGTGAAAGAATGTAAAGTCCGGGGTTTCATACCCTCAGGACAGGATTTAAAGACATTACTTACCTCAAACTAGCCCGAAAAGCTACTCTGCAACATGATTGCCCCTCGAATCAACTTCCGGGTGCTCCAAATCTATCAAGTTCAGATTTTTCACATCAAATTATTCTAAGGGGATGAAACTCAATCGAAAAATATCAACTTTAGCACAAAACCCGAAATTAGCCAACCACCTCCTCTGACGTAAATTCAAGTCCTTTTGCTTCAGCAGATACTGCAGACTACGATGATCGGTGAAAATATCACATTGCACTCCATACAAATAAAGACGCCAAATCTTTAAGGCATGAACAATGGCAGCTAACTCAAGGTCGTGCACTCGATAATTCTTCTCGTGCACCTTCAACTGTCTAGACGCGTAGGCAATCACACTACCGTCCTGCATCAATGCCGCTCCCAAGCCAACTCTAGAAGCATCACAGTAGACTGTATAAGAACCCGAACCAGTAGGCAACACCAAAACCGGAGTTGTGGTCAATGCTGACTTGAGCTTCTGAAAGCTCTCCTCACACTCATCGGACCATCTGAATGGAACACCCTTCTAGGTCAATCTGGTCAAAGGCGAAGCAATATAAGAGAATACTTCCACAAAGCGACGGTAATAACCCACCAAACCGAGGAAACTCCTAATCTCTGTAGCTGAGGACAGTCTGGGACAACTTTGCACCGCCTCAACCTTCTTCGGATCAACCTGAATACCCTCACTAGACACCACGTGCCCCAAGAAAGCTACTAAACCAAGCCAAAACTCACACTTGGAGAACTTTGCGTAAAGCTTCTCCTCTCTCAACCTCTGTAACACAACCCTCAAATACTGAGCATGCTCCTCCTGTCTACGGGAATAAACCAGGATGTCATCAATGAACACAATGACGAAGGAATCAAGGTAAGGCTGAAACACGTTGTTCATAAATTTCATGAACGCGGCTGGGGCATTGGTCAACCCAAATGACCTAACCAGAAACTCATAATGAGTATATCTGGTCCTGAAAGCAGTTTTCGGAATGTCAGAATCCCGAATCTTCAACTGGTGATATCCGGATCTCAAATCAATCTTAGAAAACACTCTAGCTCCCTGAAACTTGTCAAAAAAGTCATCAATACGGGGCAAAGGATACCGGTTCTTCACTGTAACCTTGTTCAGCTGCCTATAATCAATACACATGCGCATGGAGCCATCCTTCTTCTTCACAAATAACACCGGTGGACCCCAAGGTGACACATTAGGCCGAATGAACCCCTTATCTAGGAGTTCCTGAAGCTGCTCTTTCAATTCTTTCAACTCCGCTGGTGCCATACGATAAGGTGGAGTAAAGATAGGATGGGTGCCTGGCACCAAGTCAATACCAAAATAAACATCCTTGTCAGGTGGCATGCCTGGCAGGTCTGCTGGAAATACGTCCGGAAAATCACGGACCACTAGAACAGAATCAACATAAAGAGTCTCACTACTAACATCCCTCACAAAAGCAAGATAAGACTCACACCCTTTCTCAACCATACGCTGAGCCTTCAAATAAGAAATCACTCCGCTAGGCACATGATCTATAGACCCTCTCCACTAAACTCTCGGAACCCCGGGCATAGCTAGGGTCACGGTCTTAGCGTGACAATCAAGAATAATATGACATGGAGATAACAATCCATGACTAGTATCACATCAAAATCAACCATACTGAGTAACAACAAGTCCAATCCGGTCTCCAGACCCCCAATAGATATAACACACGACCGGTACACACGGTCCACAACAATAGTATCGCCTACCGGAGTCGAAACATGAACAGACATAACTAAAGACTCACAGGGCATATTCAGAAAGTGAGAAAAATACGATGAAACATAAGAGTATGTGGAACCAGGGTCAAATAAAGCCAAAGCATCACTGTGACAAACTGAGATAGTACATGTAATCACCGCATCGGATGCCATAGCATCAGGCCTAGCCAGAAGTGCATAGATACGTGGCTGGCCTCCACCTGCTCGACCTCCCCCTCTAGGGCGGCCTCTAGCTGCCTGGGTAGGTGGTGAAGTGACTGGGGCTGAAGTCAAGGGATGAACCCTCTGCTGAGATGAACTACTAGCACGACGAGGACACTGTCTCCACCCATGTCCAAACTCTCCACACTCGAAACAACTACCTGGAGCTGGAGATGGGGACTGAAGAGAACCCCTGCCACCTTGATAACCACCAGATGAACCGTGCATAGAAGAACCCTGAAATGATGATGCTCTAGAGGAGCTTTGAGCTGGAAGGGCACTAAAAGATGAACATCCCGGATGAGAACTGCGGGGACCCTGCCCCAAAGATGCACCACTATAAGCTGGGCGAGCTGATTGAGGAGGTCTAAATGGACGACCTCTACTGGGCTGAAACTACCATCTGGAAGGGCCACCGCTGAAACTACCTGATCCCCCAGGCCTCTTGGCCTCCCTCTCCTCATGTTCCTGCCTACGAACCGACTCAATGTCCCGAGCATGTCAACAACCTGCTCGAATGTAGCTCTAGACACTCTCTCCGTGGTCATCAAAATGCAAAGCTGATACATGAGACCATCTACAAACCTCCTGATCCTCTCCCTATCAGTAGGGACTAACTCAGAAGCATGTCTAGCCAACTCAGAAAATCGAATCTCGTACTGAGTAACTGACAACTCCCCCTGGCGCAGCTGCTCAAACTGCCTGCGCTGCTCCTCTCTGTGGGACTGAGGAACATACTTCTCCAAAATGATCGTGGAGAACTGCTGTTAGGTGAGGGGTGCTGAACCAACCGGCCTACGCCTCTCAAATGCCTCCCACCAAGTGAAAGCAGCACCATTAAACTGAAATGTAGCAAATGAGACCCCACTGATCTCCAGAATACCAGCAGTCTGGAGTATCCTTTGGCACTTATCCAGAAATCCCCGGGCATCCTCACCCTCTGTGCCGCTGAAAGTCGGAGGCTGAAGTCTACTGAACCTCTCCAGCCTGCGCTGCTCATCCTCGGGCATAGCTGGGACTACATAGTCCTGAACTGGGGCAACCGGCTGAGCTGGGACTGCCCCCGGGGCCTGAAAACCCTGTACAACCTGCTCAGGTGCCCGGGCAGCTGGAGTTTGAGTGCCTCCCCTGGCCTGAGATGTGGCAGTAGTAGACATAGCAACTACCTGAGCCAAACTGGTACACATTGTCAATATCTGAGCGAGGGTCTCTTGAAGACCCGAAATGACAATAGGCACTGCCGGTGCCTGAGCCTGTCCCGCTGGAGCACCCTCGGCGGGAACCTGATCCCGAATAGTAGGGGATCCTCTGGTACTGTCCCGGCTGCTGCACGGGCTGGTCCCCTACCTCCACCACGACCTCAACCCCTTGTGTGTCTGGCTGGTGTCTGGTCACCCTGATCCGTAGCGCGTGTCCTCACCATATGTGAGAGAATGAAACAACAGTAGTTTAGATTTCAAGAACCAATAGAATGGCACGAAAGAGTTCAAGAAATGAGATTTTTCCTAAGAGTTCTGTAGCCTCTCGAAGATAAGTACAAACGTCTCCGTACCAATCCGCAAGACTCTACTAAACCTGCTCATGACCGTTGAGTCCTATGTAACCTAGCGCTCTGATACCAACTTGTCACGACCCCAAATCCTAACAGGTCGTGATGGCGCCTATAGTGGAACTAGGCTAGCCAACCATCACATAACTACACATTTTTTTAAATAAATTTACTCAATATCATTAAACACCAACATAATAAGTATAAAAATTCCTCTAAGTATTTAAGCAAATATAATATAATCTACTGTCCAAACAAATCCCCAGGACTGAAGTCAACCGATCACGAGCATCTAAGAATAAAACTAACTCTACTAATGTCATAAACAATGTCTAGGAATAAAATACTAATACTAATAAAGGAAGGGAAATGGAGAAGCTGTGAACGCTGGACAACTACCTCGAAATCCCAAAAGCTGACGATAACGAACTCGGATGGCTACTGCTCCAAACCAGTACCTGGATCTGCACACAAAGGTGAGGAGTAATGATGAGTACGCCAACTCAGTAGTAATGAAAATAAATCACAGTCTGAAGACTAAGAAACATACAGACACAAATACACCTATCCACAAAACAGTGAAATGCTAAGTCTCAATAAAGTGTACATAAGTTCGAAAACCAGTTTCCGTAAAAATCCTTGAAACAAGTATAATTTCAAATGTTTCTCAGTAAAACTCCCCAAAATATCAGTTTGAAAGATGAAACGAATCATACTCAAAACTCAGTAAAATATCATCACAAAATTGCCCCTCGGGCATAATCATCACTTAGAAATATTCCCTCAGCACCTCACCATCACTCAGTAACAGTCACTCAGCACTAGGGGTGGGCATACAATCCGAAAAACCGAATTCCGAACAGAACCGAATTAGTTCGGTATTTCGATTTCGATTTTTTCGGTGTTTCGGTCTAGTTCGGTATTAAATTTTTGGTATTTTGGTATTTCGGTTCGATTTTCGGTATTACAGTTTTAAAACTTCGGTATACCGAATATACCGAATATACCAATATTTTAAGGACATTTGTTTTGGACCCTACCTATATCTACCCACCCAGTGCCCAGTTGGCCAACCCAATTTAATTCCCATTCCCGGCGCCCCCCAAGCCCAGTACTCTTAGTCTTAGCTATTAGGTTAGGCCATTTTAAATTTTAGCAATTAGAAAATTAGGTTGAACCAACGACTCTCATCTTCAGTTCTTCTTCTTCACCCACGCCGCAATCCTTTCCCTGAAGGAGCCAAACCGCCAGAGAACACAAACAAGTAAGTAAACACCATCTCGACATGCTTGTACTTTCTATACTCTACAGGGAATTTTTAAATCCATTTTGTCCCCTCATATCCACTGCAAATCCCAATCAAAACGAAATAAACCGAATTACCATCAACGTAATTAAATTAAAGGGATACCTTTGTTTATCCTATATACCATAAAGTCCCTTCATTGTTATGCTATTTCACATTGGGTTAGAACCAGGTAATCAAATATATGGCATGTGACAAAAATAGATGAAACCAATTCTTCGTATATAAATACACAAATCCATTTATGTTGTTCTCTTTGTCATCTCAATTCTTGAAACATAATATTCTTATTCTAATTCCAATTATCCCCTTTTCTTTCTTTGTGTATATAATGGCATAAACTGGAAGTTGAAAGTCTAGTATGGGCTTAGTGGTTTTATATAAACATATATGAAATGGAACAAAACAAATTGTTTCCATATTGAATTTGTAAGTCAACTACTTGTGTCTCTATCTCTCCGGTTAATTCAAAGGATTGAGCAATAACTTAAAAATATCACTAACTAGAAGAATACATGCTAGTAAAAATCTCAATTATGCGTTGTAATATGTTGGTATATCAATTTGTACATTTCCATATGTCCTTCTACTTCAAATTTATTTACAAGTATATTTATATGTTTTATGTTTTTTGATATGTAAAGTTAATGTACTTCTGGTTCAGCAACATATGAGAAAGTTTTCCCTCACGGCAGTGTGGCACTACGTTTGGATTTGGCAGCATTTTAATTTTCGTTTGGTATACACATAACACAANTAAATCGTACCGAAATAATTTGGTACGGTATTTGGTATATACAATTGATAAACCAAATATCGAAATACCGAACCGAAATTCTTAAATACCGAATCGAAATACCGAATGCCACCCCTACTCAGCACCTCACAGTCACTCAGCATCATCCCCTCGGGCAACCTCACTATCACTCATGCCTCCCAATCACTCATCACTCGGCACTCGCACTCAATAGGTACCTGCGCTCACTAGGGGTGTGTACAGACTCCGGAGGGGCTCCTACAACCCAAGCGCTATAAACAAGCCAAATCATGTCATCAATCATCTCTCAGGCACTCGACCTCTCTCATATAATAATATCCTCACAATATTGGCCCTCGGCCTCACTCAGTCAGACACTCTCAACATGCCACTCGGGCCATAAATAAACGGTGTTCTCGACCCAAAATAGTATTTCATTTCAAGAAATAGTAATATCATCAAATATGAGTGTCAACAATTTCACAAGAAGGACTGAGTGTAAAATCATAGTTTCAAAGTGAGGAATATCAGTAAAATAGCCCCCAAGGGGTTAAGCAAATCGGCACTAGTCCCCAAATATGGCTTACAACCCAAACATATCAAAACATAGTAATACTATAAAACATACGCTTTAAAAGCAGTTTCGCAACTCAATATTTGCCTAAAAAGGAACATATTTCCAAATTTCTAATTCGTGCATGCCCCACACTCGTCATCCAGTGTGTGCGTCACTCTAAATCCGTGAAAGGATGTAAAGTCCGGGGTTTCATACCCTCAGGACAGGATTTAAAGACATTACTTACCTCAAACTAGCCCGAAACGCTACTCTGCAACACGCTTGCCCCTCGAATCAACTTCCGAGTGCTCCAAATCTATCAAGTTTAGATTTTTCACGTCAAATTATGCTAAGGGGATGAAACTCAATCGAAAAATATCAACTTTAGCACAAAACCCGAAATTAGCCAAAAGCTGACCCCCGAGCCCACGTCTCGGAACTTGACAAACGTTATACCAAAACGATCCTCATCATCTCACGAGTTCGTACATATAAAGAACTCTGAAATCGGAGTCCAAATGACCCCTCAAATCACCTCTAAAAGGTATCATAATCTCAAGCCCTAATTTCACCCTTTTCTATTGATTTTCCCCAATTAAACACTGTTAATATGGTCTTAAATCACACACAATCGAATTAATAAGTCCAAAATTCTTACCTCAATGACGCACAAATGTTTCCCTCTTCAAAAACCCTCAAAAAGCTCGGAACCCGCACAACAATGGTGAAAAGAGGGTTAAAAATCGTGAAGTCTCCTTTTTATACTTTTCTGCCAAGGCTTTTCGCAACTTGCGGACACAATCTTGCACATGCGGTCCGCACCTGCGCTCAGGTGGACCGCACCTGCGGTTTCTCATTAAACCGGTAATTCCCGCACCTGCGGCTACGCTTCCGCACCTGCAACCTCGCAGGTGCGGTCAAGTGTACGCATCTGCGACCATATCCTGGGTTGGCCAAATCTCACACTTGCGGAGCCTTTTGAGCTCCTGCGGGCCCGCACCTGCGATCAAACATCCGCAAGTGAGGAAACAACAGTGAATTCACACCAGCAGCTGTTTGCTGCACTTTTCAACTCCGAAACTTCCCGTTAACCATCCGAAATCAATCCCGAGCCCCTCGGGACCCCAACCAAAAACTACTGCCGATCGGAAATCACCAAAAACTAACTTTCGCCAATTCAAGCCTAATTCTACACCGGACATCACAAAAATAATTCGAACACACTCCTAAGTACCAAATCACTCAACGAAGCTATTCGAGCCATAAAATATGCATTCCGAGGTCGTTTACCAATAAGTCAACTCTTAGTTGACTTTTCCAACTATAAAGCTATTTTTAGAGACTAAATGACTCAATTCTCACTATAACCATTCTGAACCCGAGCCAACCGACTATAAAACATAATAAACAGTATAACTAACCTATGACAAGGCAGAAACAGTAAATATAATACAGATTCTACGTATCGACCGACCGGGTCGTTACACTGTTGCCTTTGCACATTGCTTAACAATGCTGTAACCTTTTGTTCATTTAAAAATCCTGTTTTAGGAACTCTGCATATAGATCATTATGCATTGTATATGTGCATTAGATACCATGTTTTAGGATCTTGTTCGTACTCGCTCAGTCACACCTAGTTAAACTACTGACACATGAAAAAAAGATATAAACAGTCTCACATCTGAGCACCATGTTTTAAAGGAATTGGTAATAATCCTATATCTTGTACACCTAGAGTAGAATGCTTTAGGTGAAACAACTTCTAAGCAGTTTTAACAACTCTGGCAACTATTGTGTTTTACCCCACGCCTAGGCAAGCCTTAGGTAATCAAATTTCTTATAAAATTGGAAATTGCCTCTTTGTGTTTATTGCTTAATGCTTTAACATGCTTAAAATTAGTAGGTAACTGACTAGGACCTTGCTTCTGAGTTTTACAAAACAAACCTGCATATCTCTTGTGCTTTGACATTCACTTAGCCATCATGTCTTAGGATCCTGTTTAATAATACTACCCTTGTTTGTGTTTGAGTCGTGCTGTTTATATGCATTATCTGTGGAGGAAAACTTGAGCCTCTTATTTGCTCTTTCCTGCTTTTATTTGCTGAAGTCCTATGTGTTCTTGCTTGTCGCCTTGGTATTTTCTCCTTTAAACCTTAGGGGTATGTCTAGAACTGCCTATAGGTAGAGGTCCTAAATTTCTCCAGGACCATTAAGAAGGGACAGGTAACAACACGCATAGAGATCGCTAAATAAAACTCGCTTTAATAACCGCTAAGGGGTGGGAAATGGTAGATATGGATATGATGACCGGTGCGCTAATGCCACATGTAGCCCCTCTTTTGAGGAGTGATTCCGGGCATTGTACTGATGTGATCCTATAGGATAAATAACCTAGAACTCCCCCTATCCTTCATATATGTGCTTAGACTTTAAATCTTTTCAAAACATTGTTACACATGTATGCTTAGGCTACAGATCTTTCAAAACCTTATATACGTATTTTAGACTTTAAATCTTTGGCACATATGTGTGCTTAGACTGCGAATCCTTTTCAAAATCCTTTACTTGTTTAAACTTTGATTGCTTATTTGCTACTTGTCTAAATTCACAAAGCTTGTTTGGCTGGGAACCACAGTTGTGGACTTTGAGGGGTGCCTAACACCTTCTCCTATTCTGAACTTCTGAAATTCCAGTTCGGACCACGCGTAACAATTAATTACCTAATCAATACTAACCACATTCCCATGTATGGTTCAACCCCGGACCATAATATTTAGGGGTTAACACCAACGGGTGAATTCTCTGTCAATTCTTGCTATAAAGCCCTTACCAAGACACTCCATCACCTCCCTAATCAAGGATGGATATGAAAATTGAAAAATCTTCCTAAAATTAAATATTTTTTATGGTTGACAAACCACAATAGATTTTCCACTAAGGACTACCTATACTCACTAGGTATTACCACTTCTAATATATGCACAATATGTAACTTAGAAAAAGAGACAATTCCTCACATTCTACTTCACTGTGTGCATGCACGTAACATTTGGAAAGACCAAAGATTGGAATACCTTCTACAGTCCTTAGCCATTAATGGAACTCCAAATCATGTTTGGCTTAAGCAACTTATATGCCAAAATGGTATCTATTATCAAAAGGGCATACCGTTGCAACATCTAATTCCGTTTATATTATGGAATCTTTGGAATGTGCGCAACAAAAATTATTTTGAAAATGCTACTATCTCGCCTTCTATCTAAACAATAATGCAGTTAACAACTGAACACCTTTTCCTAACTAATACAAGCACCCATAAACGTCTTAAAACGCTTAGGTATATAAAAAGAGCTCCCCCTGACCGAGAAGATTTTTGTTAAACACAGATGGGGCTTTCAACCCACAAAAACCAACAACGGGATTTTGGGGGGTCTTCAGAAACCATAAGGGCGAATGGGTAATGGGCTATGCGGGTCACCACCCATCAACCAACGTCATAGAAATATAATTTATGGCATTAGTACGTGGCTTACAAACAGCATTACAACATAAACTAACTCCATTACATATTCAGCTGGACGCACAACAAGTAATCCCTTTGTTGCACACACATAAAGTAATTTCAAGCCCTTACCCAATCTCTGGTTATTTGAATCTGTGTTTATAAATGACCCTTAGTAGGTGACCTAACGCACCTTAATTCGTTAGGTGACGACTCTTCAATTCCTTACCCCTTTCCCAAAAGGAAACGAGTTGTCCCAATAATGTCAAAAATCCTGACCGGCCCGAAAGGAGAGGAAAGAGGGGGGCGCGGCAAGAGGGAAGTGAGGGTGAATGCAATTTGATTTCAAGAGAATTGATATTGTAAAATGTTTAGATCCATCTCACTTCTCTATTTCACTGATGGTCAAAATCCTAGAAACATCCTCGTAGCTTAGTGGGGAAAGCAGCAAAGATTAATTCTTATTCTCCAAATTTGTAATCGTTGGCAATATTGAGCAATAAAGGCCCGTCTGTATCATGTTCACTTCATCTGAATGTTTGGATTTTAGCTTTACTACTTTAGAATTTTAGAGTGTATTTGTCATCGGTTTGTTGTGGATATTGTTTATTCCCTATTTTTATTTTTATGTAGTAAATTGTTCTTAGTTTGAGATTTTTGTGATGCTATACTGATTTTCTGTTTCTTTTTTGTTAGCTTTATAATTACAATTTAGTAGTAGCAATTTAGCTTTACAAGTTTAATTTTCCAGGCCTTATGATTTTAGTCAATAGATTAATAGTTATCCCACTCTTCTATAATAGATAATTGTCTCATAATTTTAAGGATAGAGCAGTAATTTGTAAATCTCTCTAAATGGGGATAACTTGTCAATACCTTAAATCGCCAAAATATTTCTTGACTTCCAAGATAACTCCCTCCATCAATTCAAATATTTTCAGAATTCAGAAGGTAATAACTTTTCTAGTCCCGGAATGAAATATGACTTAATTGAATACATCGATATCACTAGAATTTTTGTTCTTAAATGAGGAACGATTGTTATTTCATTCTCTTCCGTTGGAGCTAGATATTTCATATGGGCTCAAATTTAGAATTCTTAAACCTGTGATGCCAAAGTAGTTGCACTGCCTTTCTGTGTGTTATCCTTCGTTCCCCTCTGGTGTCATCCTGACCTTAAAACATTTCTAACTTTCTTTCTCACTACATTTAAGCTCTACTTGGTGAATCTCATTTTTCTATTTATGTTTAATAAATTATCGTGACTATGTGTACGATTTTCGTGGCATAGTCATGATACATAATTTTCTAATTCGGGTGCGCATTTAATGTGACCCGACCATAATTTCAAATAATAATAAAATAAACATCATTTCATGTGGCGCGGTTTGTAACGTGTACCAAAACGACGAATGCGCGTCATAGCGACTTGTTCAAATAATTTTCATAAATACTAAAAGCGATTAAAAGGTAAAAAAGCACAATAGGTTTCAAATATGTATTAATTAAGATAATTAGGCCAATTATCAATAGTTGAGCGACCGTGCTAAAATCACGGAACTCGGGAGTGCCTAACACCTTCTCTCGAGTTAACAGAATTCCTTACCCGGTCTTCTGGTTTTCGTAGACTTTAAACGGAATCAAAATTTTCTCGATTTGGGATTCAAAATAAATCGGTGACTCGAGACACCATAAATTATCCCAAATGGCGACTCTGATTAAAATAAATAATCACATATCGATTAATGTCACTTAAATTGAAAAAATTCCTCTATCTCCCTCGGGAAAAAAGAGGTGTGACAACTCTGGCGACTCCCATATCCCCATAGGTCTGATTTTTTGCGCGTTTGAGCCTAATGTTCTAAATGTCGCTTTTTACCGCTTTGATATTATGTGAACTGTATATAAGATTGTTACAAAATCTTTCTTCTCTATGAGTCTTCTAAATCTTCTGGGAAGCGTGCGCTTCGCGTGGATTCTTTTCTGTTAGAGTCATATCCTGATTTTAGAACGAGGATCGGACAAGTTGCAAAGCCGATGAAGCTTTTGTATTTCTGGTACGTTGCCCTCCCCTCCCTCCGGCTCGAGTTGTACGCTCGGGTAAGCCAAGTCTAGAACAATACACCTCAGGGTTCAAACCTAGAATAACATAGTCTCATGCCAGATCCCTAGTAGGAACATTTTGTTTGCATCACGTGCATTTGACTTTGGGGACTCAACATAGGGGTTGGGTCCGTCTAGGACAGGTGTACCCAATTTAAAAGACCATATGTAACGACCCGGTCGGTTATTCCGAGAGTTATAGCCCCGATTTCCCAATTTCTGCTTCTTTATGTGTTGTTCAGCTGTGTTGAGTTGTATCGAGTTGGTAGGTTTAGGTCCGGAGTAGTTTTGGAGTGAAATGAGACACTTAGTATCTTAGTTAGAAAGCTAAGTGAGAAAAGTCAACCAGAAGTTGACTTATGAGTAAACGAATTGGGATTTAGATTTTTATGATTCGGTTAGCATCTTTGGGTGATTTTACACCTAGGAGTGTGTCCGGAATGTAAATTGGAGGTCCGTGGTGGAATAAGGCTTGAATTGGCGAAAGTTAGAAATTTGGCGATTTTGATCGGCAGTGGAAAATTAGGTATCGGGGTCGGAATGGAATTTCGGAAGTTGGAGTAGGTTTTAGTGTCATTTGTGGCGTGTGTGCAAAATTTGAGGTCATTCGGACGTGGTTTGGTAGGTTTCGACGTCGTTGGCGAATTTTGGTAGTGTAGAAATTCTTATGCTTGAATTCGAGATTGATTTGGTGTTTTGGTGTTGATTTGGGTGTTCCGAAGGTTCGACTAAGTTTGGGTAGTGATATATGACTTGTTGGAATTATTGGTTGAGGTCCCGAGGGGCTCGGGATGATTTCAGATGGCTAACGGGAAGTTTGGAGTTTGGAAAATGCAGCAGAAGGCTGCTGTTATGGTGTGTCCGCACCTGCGGAGTGGGACCACATGTGCAATGGGCGCATAAGCGAGAAGCGACCGCAGATTCGGAAGAGGACGCAGGAGCGGAATGGTTGACCGTATCTGCGGAACCGCAAGTGCGAGGGTTCGAGCGCAGATGCGGAATCTCGTGGGTTAAGTGAAATCCGCACCTGCGATGGGATTTCCGCAGATGCGGCTGAGGGACTGCAGGTGCGGAATCCCTGGGCAGAAACATATATAAGCCCACACTTCGCGAATTTTTGCCTTTTTTCCACCATTATTGAACGGGTTTTGAGCTTAGGGCAATGTTTTTCAAGGGAGAATCAAGAGGTATCACTGAGGTAAGTTACTGGGGTTTATTTACACGTGTTTGTGATGTTTTTCCACTGATTAGCCATGAAATTAGTAGGGTTTAGGGTGAAACTGAGTGAGTTAGGGCTTGAGTTTTGGAGAGTTTTAAGTGAGGATTTGAGGGCGGTTTCCTCCCGAGCGGCTTCTCCAGCAGCAACTTCTTCGGAGGCCTTGTCTCTTTCACCCTTAGAGCCGCTGACAGAGCCTTCATCATCGGAGAGCAAGGCTGCGGCCTCATCCTCCAAAGCTTTCACCTTCTCGATGTTAGTAGATAGGTCAAAACCACGAGCGTGCACCTCTTCGAGAGCCTCTCTCCGAGATTGATGCCTAGCATGAGCGAGAGCACATGATAATATAATCTCAGCAGAAGCAGAGATTTCATGTGACCGAAGATTGGCAGCCTCGACATCAGCTCGATAAGAGGCCACAAGTGCCTCCGATTCAGCTTTAGCTTTTTCAAGCTCGGCTTCAACCTCCTCGATCCTCCGGTCTCGAGCCAGACTTTCCTCCTTCGCACTTTGGAGCTGGCGCTCTGCTGAAGTTAATTTGGCTCGAAGTGCATCCTTCTCCGATATATCCTTGGCTGACTCTAGTCTCACTTCTTCAACATTGACATCTTCAAATTGTAGTTGGCTAGGTTGTTGATGTTCTACTCTGACCCCCTTAATTAACACCTCAAATTCACGCTCTTCTTGGCTACTATCCCCAATATTGTCTTGTTGAGCATTAAAACCTCCAACCACTTGACTCAATTGAGCCTCCAAGTTGCGAATAGTTGCCTCTTGCCTTTCTATCTGCAGTTGTTTCTCATTATTTTGTTTCATAAGACACTTTAACATATCCTTGATCTCCTTTAGGTCCGCATCCCCAGGTTCTTTGTTCCTGTTAACTTCACAAGAAAAGGTAGAACCATCATAGTAAGAGGTTGGGGGAAGATAAGAAATATAAACACAACCATAAAAGTGACCATTTTTACCACCACACACATCACACACATTCCACAAATAAGATTGAGTTAGTGCACCTAACTCGCTCTCGGGAGTATTTTGATAATTTTGATACGAGTGGTTTCCTTCATAATATGTATAAGGATCAATAGTAGAATTATCTACACCTAAATTCCCATAATTCCAAGATGTCATGTTTCTCAAATCAACAATTATAATTAAAAAAATTACAAAAAAAAAAAAAAAATCAAAATAAAAGTTCAGACTTGAAACCTAGCAATATATACAACTACAATTACACCATTAGTTCCCCGTCAACGGCGCCAAAATTTGATCACGCCCAACTCTCGTCCTAAAAAGGATAAGCGGTCGCTGCAAATATAATCCGGTCTAAAAGTCCGGAGTCGAATCCCACAGAGAACTAAGGCTTAGCTACAATTGTTCAATATTGCTAAGAAACACAAGTCCAAATAATTTCCTAATTACAAAGATTATAATGTTTTATTTTATCTAATTAACTAATAAATACTAGAAAGCGGTAAAATTATCAACTAACGAGACAAAGAGTTGGAGACTAAATTAAGGAGGTCTAGAGTTATGATTTCCCAATTGTCGGAATCCTTCCCGATATGTTTTCTATAATTTCACACATGTATTCTCTACTGATCATGAGCACTTTAGGTGCCGTAATTCTCTCTCGAGCAACTACAACAATTTACTAGGCATATTATCTCGAACTACGCTAGTTGACTTTATCTAACCGCTCATTAGGACCACGTCAAGGCTTTGTTATTTCTAAACCTACCTTTAAACCTGCTGTATTGATTTCTCACATACGTTAGGAGTTACGTTGTTCAACAACCACCTAAAAATGTATCCTTTCTCAAGCAACACATAATAAATAGGCACAGTCAATCAATGGCCATTCAATCAATAACAATAAACACGTAGTTGAACAAGTAGAGAAATCCAACGGCTCAATTATATAAAAACATAACAAGAATTTATCCTACAAAAGGTTACATCAAAACCCTAGATAACAAATTAGTTATTCATAATAGTATGTAAAAATACAATACTAATATTCATAACCAACAATGAAAAATAGTAAGAGGAAGGAAAAACTCGTAGAAGAATTCCCCGCCTTGCTCCTATAGTGTCTTTGCCTACTTAGGTCAAATTTTGTGTCAAAGTATGTCCTAAGTCCTCAAAATACCGTTTTTCCATGTATATATACCAAGTAGGGTCGGGCCCAAACAATTATACCTTCTCCTACGCGAAAAAAGATAATTTTCCAGGTCTCGACGACCGCGGTCCGGGCGTGGTAATTACCCAGTGTACTTCCTCAGTCCGCGTCAGGTTCGCGGTCAACCAATTATATAGCCCATATGGAGTTCGTAGCAAAGAGTTATGTATATTTTACTAGACAGTGCGCAATATGCCTACTCGAGTCTTTGTTTGTTCTTATCTATCAAATTTGACCCCTGAACACGATCCCGACTTAATTCCTTGGGCTTTTACTCAGAATTCAAAGATCCAAATCACTTGAATTAATTCCATAACATCTATATAGCTCGGAATCACTCCTACAAGACATAAAACACACAGTAAGTGCAAAACACTAGCGATTAAAGCTCAAACTCAATTAAAGTGCAGTAAATTAGAGTGTAATAAGCGACTAAAATATATAATTATAGTCTATCATCAACACCCCACACTTAAACCATTACTCGTCCTCGAGTAATCAAACTACACTTTATATGCCACTCTCTTCATGGGCCAGCTCCACATCAGGAGTTCTCATAGCTCGAGCATCCCGGAACTGCCCATCGAAAAATGAAGGACCGGGAGGGGATCATCTATATTTATTGCCCCAAGCAAGTCGCTTGGGGAATTCTCTTCTCTTCGAGGGGCTTCAGAGCTGGACCCTTTGGGAACATTCGTCCATCTTTCATCATAGCGAGGTGCACTCTCACCGCCAGGTGGCTCGAGGACTCCGCTCGGATCTCCCTTCGAGATCCCCCTAGTTCGAGATTGAGCCAACTTGTTCACTGCCGACTCGGAAACCCCGGGAGCTTCAGTGCTTCCCCCCTACGAAACTATCAACAAGCAGTCATCATCACCTCGTACTGCTTCATCCTCCTCCCAAGGTTTTTGAGCCACGTCGGCTGGTAAAGCAGTGGGGTCGATCCTTGATTTTTGGGCCCTGCTCTTCCTGGGCTTCGGGGTACCAGGGGACGAGGCCCTTCGCCTTTTCTTTTCTTTGGGTGGCAGTGGAACCTCCTCTTCGCCATGCTGAGGTGGCCTCATGGCTACATTCTCTCCAAGGCCTACACAAAAAGACTAAGTTAGAAAAACGGTGTTCTTACAGAAACATATCAACATATGGGCAGAGGAACTCACCATGGTTCTTATATTTCCACCGACCCTTGGCCAAATCTTGCCAGCAGCCGCTCGGAATATGAAAAAGTGGAGGATAGTTGGCGAACCCAACCTTCGAGATCCAGAATAGCGTCGGGGAACCAAAAAGAATCTGCTCCATGAAATAGAAATTAGATCGAGAAGAGAAATCAATCAGACAAGAAAACAAACACCATCGACGAAAATCGGACTTACATTTCATATTCCATTCCTCAGGGAAAGGCATATTCTCAGTAGGAATCAAATCAGAGGTCTTGATTCGGACGAACCAACCCATCCAGCCCCGATCCTTGTCTTCGTCAATGCTCGAGAACAATGTTTTTGTAGCCCGGCGCTGGAGCTTTATTAAACCACCTTGGTAAAGCCGAGGACTATACAACCTGATTAAATGGTTGAGGGTGAAAGGCATCTCCTCGATTTTGCTCGAAAAGAATCTGAGCAGGATCACGATGTGCCAAAATGAAGGGTGGATCTGTCCCAGCGTCACTCGATATTGGCAGCAAAAATTGAGTATGACCGGGTCAGCGGGCTCCAATGTGAAAGGGTAAGTGTAAACACTCAAAAGCCCTTTCACATGAGTGGTGATATCCTCCTCAGGGGTAGGAATCACCACCTCTTTGTTGCTCCAATTTTAATCCTTTTTCACTTGCTCGAGATCGTCTTTAGATATCGAGAAAATGTAACGGGACACAGGCTTACACCGACCGGGAACTGAAGGAGGCATGTCCACTTTAAACTTAGAAATCAGTTCACACGTCCCAGGAAACATTCCTCAACGCGCGGCTCTACCGGCGTCTTGTGGCCGGCCGACCTTGAAGAGGAGGCTCCTTCCTTATGCGGCACCGTTTTAGAGGTCTTAGCCATTGATATAAGTGAAGAAAGCAGAAGGTAAATGATGTTTTATACTTCAATACCACACAAGAGGGGGGGGGGGGGTTTTTGTGGGGTGCCCTATTTTTCGAGTTGTGTCTCAATAGAAAAACCTGGTNCAACTTCTACTGTTGCGGAATAATAAATGCAGTAAAGTGAAAACACAGAGATTTTTACGTGGAAAACACCTGGATCAAAAGGTGAAAAAACCACGACCTACTCCCCAGTAGGAATTTCCCAAAATCTTCACTACAACTATGAGCCAAACAACATTTACAAAATAAACTCTTTTGTAAACCTAAGACTAACTCTAATCCCTTTGTAGCAACCTAGATTCTAGCTAATTGCGACAAGCTTCAAGTTAACTCTAACTTGAACAGTGTGTACTTATTACAATTGCTTCTAATAAAGCTGAAAGATACAATGTGAAATCACCTACTACAACCAACTAGACTCGAAAGATAAACAAATGGAACTGGTTCTTCTAGCTAGTCAGTAGCCTTTGTATCGCATAAAGATTCTGCTTGCAAAATATCTCTGGGAATTTTGCTTTCAGTTCTTGATTCACTTCAGTATTTGTGCATGTTTTTTTCAGCAGCAATGCATCAACTCTTTATAGAGTAAGTCGTTGAGATATGTTGTTCAATTCTAATGCAACTCTTCCTTGGTGGAAGAGTTTGAGTTTATCTCAACTTCTTCCCTTTGCTACTGTCCTTGCTGAACTCGAACTCTAACCTCTTATCAATTTGCAACCTTTTCGCATTAGGAGACAACCTCTTGGTTCATGGATAATTCACGATCACGTTTATCTCCTGTACATAGATGGTTCTTGTGCCAACGGAACTGTTCAAGTATGTTTGCCCTGATGGACCTGGTTCAACTGAGTAGACATTTGTCAATCTTCAAAACCATGCAGTGACTTGGGTCAACAAATTCCCCCTTTTTGATGATGAAAAACTCTGTGCTTAACCCTGTATACACTTCAAACACTTTGTATGGTTTAAGCATTTATCATAGAGAGACCAGGTTCATTAGGTTATAAATATCACAAAAGTTTGAAATTTGAAAAGCACATTTCTTCCCCCTTTTGGCATCATCGAAAAGTTGCAAAATGATAAACTTACCAGAGTTTGCTAACAATTACTCATGGCCATTGAGGCAACTGCAGGTGCAAACATGATTTAATCATCAAAAGAAACCAATAAATGTAAGCTATGTAAGAAACTGAGACAAAGTCAACAACTAACAGAAGCAAAATTCATTGATTAGTAAGTAATCAAACACCATAAACAAAAAGAACTAAAAAAGCAATAACGTTGAGCAAAACATAACAAAAACAGAAACAAAACAAATCCCTAACTGTGCAATGAGGGGTTTTTGGTGGCTCTGGACATCCTAAGGTTGGGTATGGGGAGATGAGGTTGGGTTCTTGGCTTGAAGGAGAGAAAGCATTTGTTGAAGAACACCTTCATTTTTCTCCGTCTCTTTTTCTAGTTCAGCTCTGAGAGCATCCCGCTCAGCTTCCACCTCATGAAGGCGAGATTTCAATCTAAGGATCTCCGCATCCTTTATCTCTCCTTCCTGCACCAATGACCTGACTTTGCTATTGACTGACTGCTTCCTAGATGAACCAGGTTCATCCTCAGGAACATTGACAAGATAATCACATGTCAGCAAAGTGTTCTTCCCAAAATAATCCTTAGCATTAGCCATCTCAGCTTTCTTCACAGGAACCTCAAAGTGGGCAAGCACAGCCGTTAGAATAAAGCCATAAGGAATATCATGTGCTTTGGTTCCATTTACAACTCTGTCCAAGAGCTGAATGATGAAAGCTGGCCAGTTAATCTGCTTACCCCTATACAAGCATTCCATAAGCGTTAAGTCCATATAGCTTGCAATGTGCCGTCTCTCTTGTTGTGGCAGCAGGAATTTGATCACAAATTCAAAGAACAACTTGTTCTGGGGTTTCATTTCACTTTTGAACACTGCCCTGGGCTCAGGTTCCTCCTCATTTTCACAAAAAGAATCTGGTGATGTTGAGAGCTGAGGACATTCCATCAAGACTAGGCCATCTTTGCCTAGTGTAGTCATCGTATCCCTCAGCAGGTATATTTAGAATCTCTCCCAGTTCCTTTGCATCAAAAGTGATCTGAACTCCTTTGACTGTAGAGGTCACCCTGCCATTCTTGACACTTGCATTTTCCATAAACTCCACCAGTTCGTTCCTCGCCAGCCTTCCTTCAAGGTGAAGAATCATGTTTTTCCACCCTTGTGCATCCAGCGCATCCATCAAGAAGATCATTCCGGATTCTTCCAGATCTTTCACCAACTTTCCCTTAAGAATTGTACGCTTTCCAAACAAGGTGATTTTGTCAGATTGCTCACCAGACATCTCCTCTGCTCCTCCACTCTGTTCTTTTTCTTCTTCTTCTTCAACAACCATCACTTTCTTGACCTTGGACCTGGTCCTATTACCAATGCTTGAGGGTGTGGCAGACACAACAACTGACTTCTTGGAAGAAGCCTTAGCCTTCTTGGGTTTAGGTGTCTCTACCACAACTGGAGCAGGCTACTCCTCAGGATGGACCAGGTCCATCGTATCATCATCAACAATAACAGCCTCAATAGGCTCTCCTACCTTCACCTTTCCCTTGGTAACCTTCCTTTTCTTGATCTCTCTCAGAGCCCTTTCCAACTCTTCTTCTCCTTGTCAAATAACACTTCGTGTAGCACGAACTTTTGAGGCAGGAGCATCAATAGATACAAAAGCTTTCCTTTTCTTTGGAGGAACTGGGGTAGTGACTTTCTTGAACTTTTGAGTTCTCTTCTTTTTGGGGTTATAAGACTCCCCCAGCTTCCTCAGCATCGCATCCAGTGTCTCCTCGATAGATGAACCAGGTTCATCTGCTGATTTTTGTAAGCTCTCTAGACCTGCTGCTGCTTCCTCAGCAACACTTCCCCCTAAATTTATGACACCTTCTTTAACAATCTCAAGAACGGGATCACAAATAGCCAGAGTGGTACCGTCCTCCCCATATACCCTTACAAAACCTCCTTCTCCCTCTCTCTAAAGAATTTTATTTTCCCCTAATTTTCTCTGCCTATCTGGCACTTCAACATCAACAACTGAACCAACCAACACAAACCTGTTTTCAGTAGTAGCAGTTTCAGAATCAACTTCAAGATTTCCTTGCTCATAACTGGATGATCCTGGTGCTTCATCCTCATTAACGGATTTGAAGGATTCACTTGAAGATTCAGACTCAGGAACCTCGTTGGCTTTAAGAATTTCCTCCAAGAATTTTGCACGAGAGCCAGAAGCCACTGATTTCCTGGCCAACATTTTCACCCTACATGCCCTAGGGGCTGGAGTGGGGTTGGGTGTAGGTTCAGGAGTAGGCTCAAGAACTGGAGGGTTTTTGGGGGTTGTAGATCTGGCTGGTGAATGTGAACTGTACACTGATGGAGAATTAGAACTAGAATCACCGTCCTCATAATAGTGGGCGGAGAAGGAAGATGAAACAAGGGGTGGTGAAGACATTGTTATGAATAGTTTTTGGAAGAGAAGAGAGTTGATCAGTTTTGGTTTGAGAAGAATTATAAACTTTGGTCGACTTGTTATGTTATTAAGAGGGGAGGTAATGATTGCCCTTTTATAAGATGTGGCTGTGAATTATACAACGGTCAGACTTAGTAATCAAGTGGAAGTCTAAGCGATGTAGGACTGTCATTGATTAGACGGTTAGGAATCCCCTAAATCTAAGCTAATTAAGTAGCGATGGGACTTCTTGGAACGGGTTCATTTTGGGATAAGTACAAAGAATTTGAAATGAACCAAATATAGATAAAGTCCTGCTCATGTATGACTATAATTATTTTAATAAATGTATGGAGATGAGCACATACCTTGTCAGTCATATGAACCAGCATCGATGAACCAGGTTCATCGTGTTAGAGTATTTAGATATGCCTCAATTTACAAAGATAGAAAAACATCATTAGAAACCGGGGAATCATATTCATACATGGCAAGAGATTATGGCAGTAAAGTCATGATACTGAGACAATGATTAGTCTGGTTGATTATCTATGTTAGTGTTTCTAGCCAAATTGTTTTTTTCATTTTTCAAATTTTTTTTCCATTTTTGTTTTTCCAATTAGGTGATCTTAATCATCCTTAATTCAAGCTGGTTTCTCTCAAAATGCTCCCTACTCAGTTCTTTAGTAAATATATCTGTAATTTACTTGTTAGTAGCACAAAATTCAATATTGATCATTTCCTTTTCATAGTTATCCCTAAGGAAGTGGTGTCTAACATCTATGTGCTTAGTTCTCTTATGATGAACCGGGTTCTTGGTCATACTAATTGCACTAGTGTTATCACAGAAAATAGGAATGCATCCCACATCTATACCAAAGTCCATGAGTTGTTGCTTGATCCACAATAACTGAGCGTAGCATGAGGCTGCAGCCACATACTCAGCCTCAGTAGTAGACAAAGCTACTGAATTTTATTTCTTGGTGGCCCAAGACACAAGGGAGGAGCCCAAAACGTGAGCCATGCCTGAAGTACTTTCCCTGTCAACCAAGAAACCTGCATAATCAGCATCAGCATATCCTACAAGGTCGAAATTACTACCTTTAAGATACCAAAGGCACAAATCAGTGGTGCCTTTCAGATATCTCAAAATTCTCTTCACTGCAGTTAGGTGGGACTCCTTTGGATTTGACTGAAACCTAGCACACAATCCTACACTAAACACAATATCAGGTCTACTGGAAGTGAGATATAATAGAGACCAATCATCCCTCTGTATAGCTTCTGATCAACGGATGAACCAGGTTCATCCACATCCAATTTTGTAGCTGTGGCTATGGGGGTGTCTATTTCCTTTGAGTCTTCCATTTTAAATTTCTTGAGCAATTCTTTCACATACTTTTGTTGATGGATCATTGTTCCATTTGAGTTTTGCTTGATTTGCAAGCCTAAGAAGAAGTTTAGCTCACCCATCATACTCATCTCAAACTCACTCCCCATAAGTATAGCAAATTCCTTACTCAATTTTTCAGAAGTTGCCCCAAATATAATATCATCCACATATATTTGCACAACCAGGAGTTCTTTACCCTTTTCCTTTAAGAACAAGGTGCTGTCAATTTTGCCTCGTTTGTACCCATGTTCTAGCAGGAATTTTGATAGCCGCTCATACCATGCTCCAGGTGCTTGTTTGAGACCATATAGAGCCTTGTCTAGTTTGTATACGTGGCCAGGTGACTCCTTGCTTTCAAAACCTGGAGGCTGTTTGACAAATACATCTTCCTCCAGATAGCCATTTAGAAATGCACTCTTAACATCCAGGAGAGTGAATTCCATGTGTGCAGCAAATAATATAAGAAGTCTGATTGCCTCCAGTCTTGCCACACGGGAAAAGGACTCATCATAGTCAATTCCCTCTTCTTGACTGTATCCTTGAACAACCAGTCTTGCCTTATTTCTTGTAACAGTTCCATCCTCATCGAGCTTGTTCCTGAAGACCCACTTTGTGCCAATCACTGATCTGTCTAGTGGTCTGGGTACTAAGTGCCATACTTGACTTCTTTCAAATTTATTCAGCTCTTCTTGCATGACATTTACCCAGTCAGCATCCTGTAGGGCTTCACCAATGTTCTTTGGTTCAATCAAGGATATAAAGGTATCAAACGCACACAGATATTTCAAGGAGGATCTTGTTTTGATTCCAGATGTCAAATATGTTATGATGTTCTCAAGAGGGTGAGAGCTCTAGTATCTGTGTGGTTTGAGCACCAACTGTTCACTTCTAGATATTTTCATGGTGTCTTGTTGTTGTGGAACAGGATCAGGGCCAGGGTGCACATGTTGAGTTCCCCCTGTCATGTTGCTTGGGGTAGTTGGACCTGGTCCATCACCTGTTCCATCTTCCATATTTGCTTCATTGTGTTCACTGCTTCTCACCAGTCCAAGCTCCCCGTCTTCTGGTTCTTGTCTCTCAGAAAGAGTGTTAGTTTTATCAAAGACAACATGCACACTCTCTTCTACACACATAGTTCTTTTATTGTACACTTTATAAGCTTTGCTATGTGATGAATATCCCAAGAATACTCCCTTATCACTTCTGGGATCAAATTTACCTAGGGAATCTTTGCCATTATTGTGCACAAAGCACTTGCATCCGAAGGCCCTAAGGTGGGATATGTTGGGATTTCTCACTTTAAGTTATTCATAAGGAGTCTTCTCTACCAGAGGCCTGGTCATGCATCTATTTATTATGTAGCATGCAGTGTTTATTGCTTCTGCCCAGAAGCTGTGGGGTAGTTTGCTAGAAAGAAGCATGAATCTTGCCATGTCTTCAAGAGTTCTATTCTTTCTTTCTTTCAGCAACCCCATTTTGTTGTGGGGTTCTAGGGGCAGAAAAGTTGTGATTGATACCATGTTCATCACAGAACTCAGCAAACGTTGCATTCTCAAATTCAGTACCATGATCAGATCTTATTGATGCTAGTTGATTTCCTAACTGATTTTGAGTTTTCTTAACAAATAAGGTGAACATATCAAATGCTTCATCCTTAGATGTCAGAAACAAGGTCCAAGTGAACCTTGAATAGTCATCAACTAGAACCATTACATATTTCTTCCCACCTCTGCTCAGAGTTCTCATAGGACCACATAGGTCCATATGAACCGGTTCCAACATCCTGGTGGTACTGACCATTTTTTTACTTTTGAAAGAAGATCTTACCTGCTTCCCCCTTGCACATGCCTCGCAAACTTTGTCTTCCTTGAACTTAATGTTAGAAATCCCTACCACTAAGTCTTTAGGGACTAGTTTGTTTAGCTGATTTAGACTTGCGTGACCAAGTCTTTTGTGCCACAGGAGGGGATCACTGTCCAACACACTTAAGCAAGTGAGTTCATTTTCAGACAGTGTGGACAAGTCTATGACATAGATATTATTCATTCTCTTTCCCTGCAAAACAATCTTGTCAGTAAGCAAGTTAATCACAAAACATTTTGTGGAAGTGAAAGCAACCAGGTTACCTCTGTCACACAATTGTGACACACTGATCAGGCTATATTTCAAGCCATCTATCAAGTACACATGTTCAATGGAACGTGTGTCATCCTTACCTACCTTACCAACCCCAATAATTTCACCTTTCTTTCCATTTCCAAAGGAGACATTTTCTCCTTTGAGGCTTTAAAGTGAAAGGAACTGTTCCTTGTTCCCAGTCATATGCTTTGAGCAGCCACTATCCAAATACCAAATTTGGCTGCTTCCTCTCACTTGAACCTACAAAAAGAAATCAGGGGTTAGTTTTAAGAACCCAAACTAGTTTGGGTCCTTTTCTATGAGAGAATGGATGAATCAAGCTTTTTCTGGCCCAATTTGGTAGCCAGTTTTTCTTTTTAACAAAACTCTCATTTCTTCGACTGGCCTGCTCCTTTGCAGTACACTCAATTTTGTAGTGGCCAGTCTTACCACAATGGGTACAAATTTTATTCTCAGGGAGAGTGAGATACTTGCTTTTGGGATACCACTTAGGCAATTGACTCCCAAAGCCAATCCCTCTCCGGTTGCTACTATGATTCTCTTGAAGCCATGTCAAGACATCAGAGGATTTATTCTATTTACAAGTTCGATCTAATTCATGTTTGACTTTGCCAAGTTCTTCTTTAAGTGTTCTTATCTGTTCATCCTTGGAATACATATTATCTTTTAGTTTTCCCACAGTTTCTTCTAACATGATATGAGAATGATCAACAACCTTTTTACTGGATCCTAGCTTCAGTTTTAAGTTTTCAGATTTTAGTTCTAGAATCTCAGTTTCAAGTGGATGAACCTGGTTCAACAAGACAATGTTTTTCTTTTCAGATTCACTTACCCTGATTTCCAGGTTTATGCATTTTGATTTTAACATTGCACATTCTTTATAGAGTTGATCCTTCTCTTTGGTTGTTTCTTCAGAATCATCCATGAAATCAAGTAGCAACTCAGAGGGTTGTTCTTTAGATAGGAACTTTATTTTGTTTTTAAGATGGGAGATATTTACCTCTGGTTCTTCATCTGATTCCTCATCAGATTCTCCAATTTCCATGAGCGCCTGATCTTCAGTTTCACCATCTTCTGATTCTTCATCTGAACTTTCCCCCCAAGCAGCAACCATAGCTTTTGTTGTGGTTTTCTTGGGTTGGACCAGTTCCTTCTTCCTGTTCCTTCTTTCATATCTCTCATTTTTCCATTTCAATTCCCACTAAGGACATTTCTTGATAAGGTGGTCAGTGTTTTCACACTTGTAGCATCCCTCGTTGGTTGGCCTTTCTGGAGCTTTTGCATTGTTGTAATATCCTCCTCTAGAGATGCCCTTCTTCCTCGTGAGAAAGTTTCTGAATTCTTTGGTAATCATGTCCATCTCATCTTCCTCAAGATCTGCTCCCTCAGTGATTCTCAGTGCTAGACTCCTCTCCTTCTTGGGACCATCCATCTTCATTGTCTGCCTTCTGAGTTCATAGGCAGTAAGGTTTCCAATTAGCTCGTCCAATCTGAGGGTTGCCATATTTTTGGATACCTGGATAGCAGTGATTTTGCTTTCCCAAGAAATTGGCAAGACCCTTGTCAGGATCTTTTCTACCCTGTCTTCTTCAAGAATTACTCTACCAAGAGACTTAAGTTCATTTGTCAAGGTTGTGAACCTTGTGTACATCTCTTGGATTGTCTCACCTTCTTTCATAGTGAAGTTTTCATACTGAGAGTATATTAGAGTACCTCTTGATCTTTTTACCTGAGGTGTTTCTTCATGGGCTATTTGCAAGGTATCCCAAATTCTTTGGCAGTGGTGCAGCTTTGGATTCTGCTATACTCATCTGGACCTAGTCCACACACTAGCAACGTTTTTGCCTTTGCATTCTTCTCCCATTTCTTCAGATCCTCAGCAGTGCAGTCAGCTCTAGTCTTTGGTACATCTACACCTTCAACAGTCTTCTTCATGGTAGCTAGAGGACCATTAGAGACTATCTCCCAGAGTTCATAGTCTTCTCCGATCAGGTGGTCCTTCATCGTGTTCTTTCACCAGGAGTAATACTGGCCATTGAAGAGTGGTGGCCTTGTAGTTGATTGACCCTCCTAGTTTCCAGGTGGTGCACTCATTTTGATCTTTTCCAAGGTGTTAGCCTTTTCAAGGATAACCCGCTCTGATACCAATTGATGTTTTACACTTCAATACCACAGAAGAGGGGGGGGGGGGGTGATTTGTGTGGTGTTCAAATATTTTGAGTGCTGTCTCAATAGAAGAACCTGGTTCTTCTTGGTGTTCCAACTTCTACTATTGCGGAATAATAAATACAGTAAAGTAAAAACACAGAGATTTTTACGTGAAAAACACCTAGCTCAAAAGGTAAAAAAACCACGACCTAATCCTCAGTAGGATTTTCCCAAACTCTTCACTACAAATTTGAGCCAAACAACATTTACAAAATAAACTCTTTTGTAAACCTAGGACTAACTCTAATCCCTTTGTAGCAACCTAGCCTCTAGCTAATTGCGACAAGCTTCAAGTTAACTCTAACTTGAACAGTGTGTACCTATTACAATTGCTTCTAATAAAGCTGAAAGATACAATATTAAATCACCTACTACAACCAACTAGACTCGAAAGATAAACAGATGGAACTGGTTCTTCTAGCTGGTCAGTAGCCTTTGTATCGCACAAGGATTCTGC
The DNA here is from genome assembly GCA_005239495.1 of Nicotiana undulata. Taxonomy (NCBI): domain Eukaryota; kingdom Viridiplantae; phylum Streptophyta; class Magnoliopsida; order Solanales; family Solanaceae; genus Nicotiana; species Nicotiana undulata. The sequence continues at coordinate 96,424 of ML272889.1, forward strand.
TTGCAAAATATCTCTGGGAATTTTGCTTTCAGTTCTTGATTCACTTCAGTATTTGTGCGTATTTTTTCCAGCAACAATGCTTCAACTCTTTATAGAGTCAGTCGTTGAGATATGCTGTTCAATTCTAATGCAACTCTTCCTTGGTGGAAGAATTTGAGTTTATCTCAACTTCTTCCCTTTGTTACTGTCCTTGCTGAACTCGAACTCTAACCTCTTATCAATTTGCAACCTTTTCACATTAGGAGACAACCTCTTGGTTCATGGATAATTCACAATCACGTTTATCTCCTGTACATATATGGTTCTTGTGCCAATGGAACTGTTCAAGTATGTTTGCCCTAATGGACCTGGTTCAACTGGGTAGACATTTATCAATCTTCAAAACCATGCAGTGACTTGGGTCAACGGTAAGTGTAAGGTTGGAAGAGATAGGAAGAAGGCAAGGAGAGTTTGAAAGTTGAGAGATTTAATCAAAGCAAAGGTGAAGTTTGAAGCAAAGTAAAGTTTGAAATCATATGAAGAGGTAGTATTTATAGGCCACAAAAGACAGCTCGGTATCACTAGTGGCCGACCGATGACTGCACGCATTGATGGTTTCTTGGGAACCAAACCGACGGGATGTTTCGGTCACATACATCACTTATTTCATGGAGATGATATCATTATCAAGGTATCAAGGAGTCGCGGCTCAATTCGTTTCTTATCATTTCATTATAAGAAACACGAGGACTATCTGTATGCGGTTAAAATTGACCACACCCGATTTTACGGACTCGAGGGTGTGCCTCGAGAGTAAGCTAGTATCGAAGCAAGTTCGGGCTCAAAGAACACGAAGACTAAAGGATCGAGATCAAGCTAAATCGACACCGAAGTAACAGAATCACGAGATATCCGCAATCGACCACCAAGCTCGGCGAGAATCTCGGAACTGGCAGAACCATTAACGGTTATTGATATCAATCATGTATTTTAGTTCCGAAATTAGAGTCATACCTTATTTAGGATTCATCTACTATATAAAGAGGAACCATGTTCATTTGTAACACACACAAATTATCACTCACGCATTCATTGAGAAATACAAACACTCTGCTCTTTTACTCGCTCTTGATTCTCTACTATTCTTATTGTCCATTTTGTTCATATTGTTCTTATTATTCTTGTGGCTCTTAACGTTCGATCTTGAGACTATTCCAAGCCGAGGTCGATAACTTGCAAACGTCACTGGTTTGATCTATTACGATTGTTTAATTAATTAATTTATTTAGCTATTATCAATTGGCATTGAATTAGATCACGTATCCTTATAAGCACATTACAAGTTTAATTGTTACTCGTATTTCGAGGTAAACACACAGAAGAACATTTTTTTAGTTTAACTCCTCAAATATTAATAATGGCACAGAAGATGTAACAATTTGATATAAAATGAGGGCGAGATTATTAATTTTTCCTTTCCGTGTTGCTGCTTATTGTCACACCTCCTTTTTTTTCAAGGGGGATATGGAGTTTTTTTAAAATTTAAGTGACACTATTTGAAACAGAATTATTTATTAGTTTAGAGTCGCCACTTGGAATAATTTATGGTGTCCTAAGGCGCCGGTTTATTTTAAATCCCAAATCGAGGAAATTTGACTCCATTTAAAGTCTGCGAAAACCAAAAGACCCGGTAAGAAATTCTGTTAACCCGGGAGAAGGTGTGAGGCACTCTCGAGTTCCGTGGTTTTAGCAAGGTCTCTTAACAATTAATACTTGGCCTAATTATCTGATTTATTACTTGTTTTAAATCGATTGTGCATTTTTACCTTTTGATCGCTTTTAGTATTTATGGAGTTTGTTTGAACAAGTCGCGATGTCGCGCACTCGTTTGTTTTTGTACACATTGCGAATCGCGTCACGGGAACCGTACCCCCGATCTACAACATGTTTGTTTTTTGAAAAGGTAAAGGTTTATTAACTGAATACCAAGATGGTACCAGAAAAGAGTACAAAACTACTGGGAGTATCCATGTAGTTAATTAAAACATTTTCTAAGTAACTCCATAAAATTCATGTAATGATAAAAAATTTCTACCAAACTACTATTACACCAAAGAAATAGATTGTGCAGACACTTATTTTTTAGAAATATGATCTTTCTGCCCATCAAAGCAAGCTCTATTCCTCTCTAGCCAAATAGTCCAGAATATGCATAGAGGCATGGTTCTCCAAATCTGTTTAAGTGCTTTATGTGTCTTCTGATGCTGCCATCCATTCAAAAGGTTCCTGACATTCAGAGGCATGGTCCAAAAAATCCCACATAAACTCAAAAAGAGCTCCCAGCACTATCTAGCATATCTACAATGCAAGAAAAGGTGATTATTAGTCTCCAGTTCTTCTTCACACAAATAACATCGGCTACACAGAACAAAGCCTATATTTTGAAGATTATTTTGAGTAAGGAAAGCTTCCCAAGTTGCAGTCCAACCAAAACATGCATCCTTTACAGGAGCTTTGTTCCTCCTAATCATTTAAATTCCTTCTGAAATACATCTGCCAACCAGAATCTAAGAAGAAATCAACCACAACTCCATCCTTATTGTTACAGCAGTTAAATAAAACAGGAAATTTACCTCTCAAACGTTCCTCACCATTCCATAAGTCACTCCAAAACTTTATCTTTCTTCCATTCCCCACCTCCAAGCTAATAAAATGATTGAACTCCTCCCATATTTTGCAAACCTCCTTCCAGATTCCCCCTCTAGTATACACGTTACTGAAGGGAGGATTCCATCCTTGACGACTATCATGAATAGATTCAACTATTTTAACCCAAGCAACTTTTTCTTCACTATGAAATCTCCAAAACCATTTGAACATCATACTTTAATTATGAAGTCTCAAGTTCTTGACACCTAGGCCTCCTACTCTTTTATCTCTAAGAATTGTCTGCCAATTGACTAAGTGAATATTTTTACATTCATTATTTTCATCCCATAAAAAGTTATTCCTCATGGAGTTCGATTTCTTTTCAATTGCAGCAGGCAAAAGAAATAAAGCCATTAAGTAGGAGGGCATCCCATCCGATACACTGTTTATCAGAGTTAGTCTGCCTCCAAATTATAGATACTGCTTCTTCCATGGAGTCATTTTTTAGCACATTTATCCAACACACCTTGCCAAACACTTTGGTCATTTCTTCTCACCCCGAGGGGAAATCCTACATAAACTGTAGGGAATTTATCCCTCCGGCAACCTAGAATATTTTCTAGTTCTTCTATGTTATCATTAGCGTCGAAGCTATAAATATTGCTCTTTCCTAGATTGACTTTTAGCCCAGAGACTGCTTCAAAAGCCAATAAGATTCCTATGAGATATAGAAAATGTTTCTTTTCTGCCTCACAAAATAACAAAGTATCATCAGCATATAGTATGTGAGATAGTTTCACATTGGCATCATTCCTTCTTCCAACATTAAGTCCTTTGGTCCAACCCAGTAGTTCAACCTTTTTCAGCATGTTACTCAGCATCTCCATAACCAAAACAAATAAATAAGGTGATAAGGGGTCACATTGTCTCAGTCCTTTTTGGGGTTTGAAGTAGACATGAGGGCTTCCACTAATGAGAACTGAGAATTTGAATGTGAAAATATAGAATCTTATCCATTCAATCCATTTGCCTCCAAAGTTCATCAACTTCATGACATTAATCAGGCATGACCAGTTAACATGATCATATGCCTTCTCAAGGTCAAGTTTACAGGCTACACCTCTAGTCTTCATTTTCATAAAGTGATCCACGCTCTCATTTGCAATCAGGGCATCATCTACTATTTTTCTACCTTTTGTAAGGCATTCTGATTGTGAGATATCAATTTGTCAATGACCATTTTCAACCTTTCAGCCAACAATTTAGCAAGAATCTTATAAACATTGCCTAATAAACTAATAGGCCTGAAATCCTTCACTTCTACTGCTCCTTTCTTCTTTGGTATCAAGGCTATAAAAGTAGAGTTCAAACTTCTAATGAAAGTACCTTTTGATGAAAGTCAGTCACAACATTCCAAACATCCTCTTTTATGGTCCTCCAACATTTTTGAAAAAAATAAAGATTAAAACCATCTCGACCTGGGACTTTGTCTCCATCAGCAAAATTGATGACCGATTCAACTTCTTCTAAAGTAAAAGGCCTCTCCAACCACTCCCTATCATCCTCTAACAGCTTCTTTAAATCTTCATCTTCCCAACTAGGTCTCAAAGTTTCTTTCTCAGTAAAGAGATTTTCATAAAATTCCTGGATATGCTCCTTTATGATTTTATCATATTTCACAAGTTCACCTTCAATCATTAACTTGTCTATAGAATTGAACCTCTTGTGAGAATTTGCTTGCTTATGGAAAAAATTTGTGTTTTTTTCACCCTGCTCAATCCATAAGCATTTGGACTTCTGTCTCCAGCTTATCTCCTCACATTTTGCTACTTCTTTAAGCTCCATTATTGCATCATTTCTTTCATTTTCTAATTGCGCTTGATTCTGATTTTCTCTTAACTCATGATCTGTCTGTTCCAACCTATCTAAAACCTTATTCTTCTTTGTTTCCAGACTACCAAATACTTCTTTATTCCATTTTTTAATATCTGCCTTCAACAAGCTCAGTTTTTTTTTTTGCAAGAATGACATTTGTATCTCCTTGAAAATCATATGACTTCCACCAAGAATCTATTAAATCAGAGAAATCCATGTGTTCAAACCACATATTCTCAAACTTAAAGTATCCTTTTCCTTTATCCCAATTACCACATTCTAGTAAAATGGGGCAGTGATCAGATGTAGTTCTAGGTAGGACTCTTTGTTTGATAGCCCTGAAATGTTCATCCCACCCCTCTGATAATAGAAATCTATCTATCCTAGATGCAATCAGCTCATTAAAACCTCTAAACCAAGTGTATGAGCCACCATGTAAAGGAGGATCTATCAAAGATAGGTCAACAATGAATTTTGAGAAATCTCATTGGTCTTGTATTCTTGGATCTACCTGTTCTTTCTTCTTCAAATCTGATAACATTAAAGTCACCCCAATAGCCCATGGTTGCTCTACAATTCCACTTACAGCTGCCAGTTCTTTCCATAACCTTTCCTCTCTTTTTTGTTACATGGTCCATACACTCTTGTGAAAGCATACTGTAGACTCGAGTTTCCCTCTACCTCAATCCAGTCTGACCATCTTGATCCCCCAACCTGCTGAATACAAGAGAGATCCACCCAAGTTTCCCTATACCTATATTTGAGATACATGCATGATATATGTTTGATACAAGTGTCGCAGAAGAATTTTTTGGACTAGATTTTAACTACAAAATTTGATACCAAATCAGTCCAAATCACCTTTAATCTTCCTCAAATTCTGTATATTGACTCATCTATATGTTTAAGTGAATTTCAACTCATTTATATATATATATATATATATATATATATATATATATATATTGTATTTCATCACCTTATCCATGAAATTTTCTTTCCGTCTTGCATCTAATGTTGATGATCACGTTTAAAAATATGAAAGGAGATCTTTGCGTGTAATTATTGGAGATAAAAAATCCTTATTTATTTGGATTTTCAATTTTTGTATGTGCTTGACTAATTTTTGCAAGTCTATGATTCATTGCTAGAGGATGGTAAGTTAGGGTTTATTTGGGAAATATCCTTAAGATTCCCTTAATTTTATCAATCTCTAAATTTCATATTACCTAAAACACTGTTACATATATCATTCTCTATTTTTTTTGGTCTGTAATAATTCTAGTATTTTACAACAACAATAAACCCAGCTTAATCCCATACATAGTGTGTGCGCAGCCTTACCCCTACCCTATAAAGACAGAGAAGCTGCTTCCGATAGACCTCAGCTTAAAGAACAGTAAAATTAAAGCAACAAGTAATAGTAACAGTAATGTAATATGGTATTGGAAGCGAATGACATAACAAGTAATAAAGAACCAGGAATAAGAGAATACAAGAATGGTACTAGTACTATTGGTAAACCTAAGAGAAACTCACAAATACCTATAACATGACACCTTAATCCTCGACCTCCACACCTTCCTATCGTGAGTCATGTCCTCGGTAAGATAAAGCAATGACATGTCCTGCCTAATCACCTCTCCCCATTACTTCTTTGGCCTACCCCGGTTCTTCTTCAAGCCCGCCATGGTCAACCTCTCACACCTCCTGACCGGGGCACCTATGTCTCTCCTCTTCACATGCCCGAACCATCGCAACCTTGTTTCCCGCAACTTGTCCTCCACAGAGGTCACTCTTACCTTGTCCCTACTAACTTCATTCCTAATCTTGTCTTTCTTGGTATGTCCGCACATCTATCTCAACATCCTCATTTCAACTACTTTCATCTTCTGGATATGGGACTTATTAAAGGGCCAATACTCAGCTCCATACAACATATTCGGTCTAACCACCACCCTGTAAAACTTGCCCTTAAGTATAGGCGGCACATTCCCATCGCACAAAACTCCCAAAGCTAGCCTCCATCTCATCCACACAGCACCAATGCGATGAGTAACATCCTCATCAATCTCCCCGTTTACTTGGATTATAGACCCAAGATACTTGAAACTATCTCTTTTGGGAATGACTTGAGTTTAATCTTCTTTTCCACTTCTACTTCATGCTAAGGGTGGCAGGTGGGCCAGGCCTGGCCCGGGCCCGCGGGCTTAGCGGGCTTGCAGGCTTCGCGGGCCAGCCCGTGGGGG
>ML272892.1:901-39320 GCA_005239495.1 Nicotiana undulata
AAAATCTTATGAATTTCCATGAATTAGGAAGAGGAAATTCTCAAAGAACGGAAGAAATTACGTGCGGAGGGTTACGGAAATCACTTACCTGAGTTCCTAGGCCAAGATATCTGTTCTGGAGCTCTTGGGGTCGTCAACAATGAAAGAAATGTGATTTTAGGAAATGAATTCGCGACTTGGCCTTTTAAATGAAACTGCCCAGCAGTTTCCGCACCTGCGGGCTTTTGTCCGCGCCTGCGGAGCCGCGCCTGCGGAGTCGTGCCTGCAGAGAATAGGCCGCTCATGCGATGGCCTAGGCCCCTGGGAAAGGTCGGGCCTGCGGGGCTTTTTCCGCTCCTGCGGAGCTGCGCCCGCGGTGAGAAGGTCGCTCCTGCGAAAGGAGCCGCACCTGCGAGGGAAATTCCGCTGGTGCGAACCTCGCGCCTGCGGCTCATGGACCGCAGGTGCGGTCACACCAGTAAATTCCCACCAGCAGTTCAATTGCTGGTTTTTGACCCCGGTCGGGGTCCGGGAGACCCCTGGGCCCACCCGAGCCCTCGACAAATTATACCAACAAGTCCCAAATCACATGACGGACTTGCTCGAGCTCTCAGAACACTAGAAACATCATTCAAACCAAGAATCACTCTCCAAAACCCCTTAGATCAAACTTAGGATTTCAAGAAAAATTTCAACGGCTCATCAATACGCCGAACGGGTTTACACTGCTCGGAATGACCCCAAATTTTGCGGACAAGTCATAATTGACTGTACGGAACTATTGCCAATGCTGGAATTCCATTCGGACCATGATATCACGAGGTCCAAATTCCAGGCTGAATTCCAAATCACATGAAATCCTGAATTCCAATTCAGGTGCCGAAGTACTCCCGGGTCATCAGAAACCTGAGGCGAACACACTCCCAAGTTCGAAATCATCATCCGAAGATGATGGAGCTGTCAGAACTCGATTCCGAAGTCGTTTTCTCAAAATGCTGCTCGGAACCAAAATCAGCCAAATAGGCTAGCCTTCAGGAACCAAGAGTTCCTGAACTGGCCAAAACACTTCCGAATCTCGAACTACCGGCCCACACAAGTCATAAGGCACGAGTAGTCGCTATGGGAAGAGTCATTCACGGGAACGGAGTCCCAACGCACAAAACGACCGGCTGGGTCGTTACATCACACCTCTCACCTGTATTTGTACCGAATAACTCTAACCAACGAGGATTAGGTAGATAGAAATCATCTTGTGTTTTAAAAACTAATATCTACATTAGTTTGAGATGCGATCAAGTGTTACATAAGTTACAAATATGATACTCCACCTTATAGGAATAATTACAATTACATAATCCAACTCTAGCACGATGTGCTTTCAGCTGGTTAATAATTTAACAAATATTTCACAATACTATGACTCGTCATTAATAAAAGAGAAATCTTTAAATATAGCTGTTTGTAAATTGTTACTTTTGTTTACCCTAAAATTTGAATAACAATTAAACTTATATTGTAGTTTTAAGGATATGTGATTTCACCCAATACTAATTGATAAATGTGTAAGTAAATGACAAAAATTAAATTGTAAATAAATCAAACCAGTGTGCAGATAGAGCTTCAGCCTCGAGTTAAGATACCCTCAAACTGATAAGTGTAAGAACCGTAGAAACAAGATAAAAACGATGAACAATGGCACAAGTAAGAAAGAAAGAGTTGAATTGTTTTTTTCTCAATAGATCATGTCCTTACAAATGATTGGAGCTCTTCTTTATATAGTAGAGGAATCCTAATTATGGTATATCTCTAATTATAGAAGGAAATCGTATAAACAGCTAATTAACCGCTTCTGATTTGATCCATTCCGAGATTCACACCACGATCCTCGACCAATCATGGATATCTCGCTCTTTCCGTTACTAATCTATCCCCGATATTACTCGGGGTCTATCTCCCCTGGCTCCGATTGATACCACCTCGATCTGGAAACAAATTTCAATCTCGAACTCAATGCCTCAGCTCTTCGATGCAACATCCTAGTCTCGATCAAATAGTGTAATCGGGTAGCCCCGATTTCTACCGTATACAGATAGTCCCCTCCTTTCTTGGATTTTAATGAGAAGAAACAAACTGAGCCTTTGATTTTTCTTTGACCTCGATAAATAATGATGTCATCCCCGTGACGCAAGCGATGGAAGTGACCGAAACATCCTGTCGGTACAGTTTCCCAAACCATTAATGAACGTCAGTTGGCGGTCGGCCACTAGTGTCGTTGAACCGTCACCGTAAATCCATAAATAGGGCTTCTTTTCGTTGAATCAAACTTTACCTTTACCTTCATTTTTTATTCTAAGATTTTATCTCTCTTAAGTTCTTCTCTTTCATTACTCGTTAGGTTTTCGCCGCTAGTTTCAAACCACCAAATCTTACTATTTTCTTCTTCTTTTTAACTTATACAATGGCAAAAAAATATAAAATGATTCCAAAAAAGGAAAAAGCTTCTTCTTCTTCACGGTCGGTCGGCAATAAAATGCCGGTGGATCCGCTCCTTGAGGAGTGTGTTCTCAACCTGTGTGTTCTTAAATCTGACTTCAAAACCGAGAAACCTCCATCGGTCCCTGGTTGATGTGAGCACGTATCGAGGTATATCTGCTCGATAATCGTGGGGTATCTCGAGAAAATCAAGAGGGATTGTAACTGGGGGGGGGGGGGAAGTGATAGAGATCCCATCCCTTGAAGATAGCATCAGTACCCATGTGAAAGGGTATCTAAGTGTTTACACTTATCCTTTCACGTTGGGCCCCCTCGATCCAATCATCATTGACTTTTGCCATCAATTCCAGGTGACTTTAGGCCAATACACCCTTCCCTTTGGCGTATAGTGATCATACTCCGGTTCTTTTCCAACAAAGCTGAGGGGTTGTTGTTCACCCTCGATCACCTCATCAGGTTATACAACCCTCGTATCTTTTGGGGGTTAATCAAGCTGCAACGTCGAGCAACCAAGGTGTTGCTATCAAGCATTGACGTGGACAAAGATCGAGCTTGGATGGGCCGATTTGTTCGGGTGAGGACCACCAATCTCATCCCGAAGGAGAAGATGCCATTTCCCGAGAAATGGAACTTGAAACGTAAGTGTTGTTTCGCTTGTCGATTTCCATGCTTCTTTCTGCTTTTCTGTTTTATCTAATATTTTCATTCGTCATGCAACGATTTTTTGGATACCTCAAGCGATTCTCCACCTCGAGAGCTGGGTCCGAAAGTTGTCTTCGATCTCTACTTATGTCGAACGTTGTTGGCGCGATTTGGCAAAAGGGCGATGGGAGGAAAAGAACCATGGTAAGTTTCCTCTTTCACATATCTAGTGCATTGGAGATATTTCTTTCTACTCTATTAGCTCCTTCATGTGCAGGCCTGAACAAGGATGCGGCCCTGAGGCCTCCATCTAGTGAGGAGGAGGCTATGGCCCCGACTCTGAAGTCGGGGAAGGACAATAAGAGCAAAGGGGCCTCGACCTTCGAGGGGGAAAACCCCAGAAAGAGAGCTGCTCGGAAACCCAAGGGGAACACTATCCCTTTGACTTTGGAGTCAGTCCAAAGGCTAAGGTAAGAAGAAGAAGATGAAGATGGAGATGAAGACGGTGACTCGGTGATGGTGACCCGAGTGAGGAAGCCCATCGAGACCACCAAGGCCGCATAATCGGTGGTGGTTGATGAGGCCCTACCTCGTGCTAAAGAAGTTTTGAAGAAAAATTCGGGCAATGTCCCCGAATCATCCGAGGTCGAGGCTGCCCCTCGTCAAACAACAAACATACTAGAGGGGGCTGGTCCCAAGACCCCTAGAGCTGAACAGAGCACCCCGAGTGACTCACTTGGGGAAATGACAACATGTCAATCACCATCCCTTCCTGCCTTTTTTGGAGAGGCTATACGGGATGGACAAGCCATAAGGACTCCCGAAATAGGAAGAGTCACCGGTGGGAAGGATCCTTTTCGGGATTGCTGTACCGGGGTTGAGGATGCCTCCGACCTGAGTGATGCATCCAACCTCTTCGAAGTGGCTCAATGTCTTCTGAACCGAGTAAGTATGAATTTTGTTGATGTAGCTTTCTTTTGTTTTTCCTTTTTTCTGTCTAACTCCTTTCTTTTTTCATACAAGCTTTATCTAAGTCCCAGGCCAAATTAAGTCAATGCGAGGCCGATATCCAAAGGCTTTTATATGAGAGGAATGCTCTCAAGCTTCTCTGTGGGCAGAAGAACGAGGAGATCAAGGACCTCCGAGCTGATTTGGCTAGAGCTCGTAAGGAGTAAGCCGAGCTGAACGAGCAGGTAAGGATTCTCTTGAAAAACCATGAGCTCGATTCGAGGGTGGAAGCTAATGTTTCAATCACAGTTGCAGCAAAAGATCGAGAAGATCGAGTTGTTCCGGGAGGAGGTCAATCAACTGAAAGCATACTGCTATAAGTGGAAGGAAGGCATGGATTGCCTTGCTGTTGAAAAGGAAACTACTTTGGCCCAGTTGTCGTCGGTCGAAGTCCAACTTCGAAGTGCAAGGGAAAAGTGCTTGGTTCAGGATAAGAGGGTTAAAGATCTCGAAGCTGAACTTGAAAAGGCCCGAGTTGAGGCCGAAAAAGCAAAGGCCGAGGATGATAAGATGGTGGCCATATATCTGGTTGATGCCGAAGATGCCCAAGTACAATTGAGGGAGGCTGTCGATCGAGCACAATGGGAGCTTGCCAAATGCCAACCCCAGAGAGAGACTCTCGAGGAGATCCACGCTTGAGGTTTCGACCTTTCCGGAGAGATAGCAAATGCAAAGGAGCATGAAGCCGATGCTAGGCAACTAGCCTCTTCTGACGACGATGATGACGGCAGCAAGAGCGGTTCCGATAATGATGAGGGGCCCGAAGAAGAAGTTTCCCCCGAGGAGGGATTCACCCCCCGAACATAGCTAGGACATTTGTATTTTCCTTTTTTCTGTAGGACCCCGGTCGGTCCTTTGTAAATACCTTCGTTTATATCTGTAGGACCCCGGTCGGTCCTTTGTAAATACCTTCGTTTATATATATATAAGAATATTTTTTGAATTTCATATCAATATTTGACTTGTGATAATTTCAATACTTCATTCCTTGTGAATAATATGTTTAAGACTTCGAATTTTAGGCAACTTCGCGGAAGCCAAACTAATACTGCCTTTGTAGTCGAGTGAGCTCTTGCTCGAACTCAAAGTAGTAAAACCCTTAGGTTTGAGTTGAGTGAGAATGGACTCTCGAACTCAAAAATATAATGGCCCTTAGGCTCTTGAATTGGGCCGATATGGCCTTAGAAGAATGGCTTTTTCCCTTTTTCGGCTTAAAATAAATTTAACATATATGAATTTGTTATGCCTTAGCATGAAGTAAGTTGGTACCCATTGGGTTTTTTCAGGATTTAATATTACCCTTTACTTTTATGCCTTAGCACAAGTTTATATTAAATAGTTCTATACCTCTTAAGGTTTTTTGAGGGTCGATATTATCGCAACCCTTTGATTATTTTGCCGAGGATAGCCTTTTTTACCCGGTTTTCGAAAGAATTCGAAAGGCTATTTTCATTGTGGAATTTGGACGTCTTCGAGCCGCGTTATTTCAGCCGTAGCCTTGGGATTTGCCTCTTGGGCTTATTTTCCTAATAATACTTTGAACTTGTTCAAAGTGTTAGTCCCCAAGTAGGGTGGCCTTGGCCTATAAAATCGAGGGTTGCCTCTTTGAGATCTTATGGTCTCGAAGTTTAATAGTTCGAACATGTTGATTTTTTACGGCAGTCCCCGAGTACGAGGTTGATCGTTCAAGGTCTAGTTGCACTCGGCCCTTGAGCCAGTTTTCACAAAAAAAATCATAAGTATGGAACTTATAAAGTAGAAATTTCGTTAAGACATGAGATATCTGGTAAGGAAAAATACTTCTTTCAATAGTTCATACATGCGTACATGTTTTTCTACTAGGGTTCGAGTAATCTATACGGACACAGTTCATTCAATAGTTTGGTCCTTTACAAAAACTTTCCTATCGAGACCTTGTCAACATGAAGTATTTTCCTCAAAAACATAATATCCGAGGGTGATGCCCCCCAGTATTCGAGTTTGATAATGAATAATCCTTGGATACTCTAAGTTAGCACGAACAATGATTGCCTCGTGAAAAACCTTACCGGAAAAAACCTATTTGGGATAAAAATCGGTCGAAGGGAAAAAGAGTGTGACGCGTGCTTTAAGATTTAAAATCATCGTGCTTGAAGAGAACTTCGATGCCTTTGCTCGAACACCTGAAATAAGTTAGTGTAAAATGTAAATGAAAAAGGAGAAGGTCATACCTTATAATAATATTGTTTGAGGAGTGACATGTTTCAATTATTTGGTAGTTGCTCGCCGTTTATTGTGCCAAGCTTGTAGGATCCCTTTTCGGCGATATCGAGGACTTGATACGGTCCTTCCCAATTTGGCCGAGTTTTCCTTCGTTAGGGTCTCGAGTATTGAGTGCGACTTTCCTCATAACTAAGTCCCCGATTCTGAAGTGGCGAAGGTTGATCCTTCGATTATAATACCTATCGATGCGTTGTTTAGGCCATTCGAACAAGGGCGGTTTCCCACTTTTACTCTAGTAGCTTGAGGCTCATATTCATAGCCTCGTGATTCGACTCTTCCGTTGCATACCGAAATTTGGCACTGGGTTCCCCAACTTCGATTGGGATCAAGGCTTCGACGCCATATACGAAGGAGAACGGTGTTTCCCCCGTACTAGATTTTAACATTGTTGATATGCCCAAAGGACTTCGGGTAGAATTTCTCTCCATTTTCCCTTGACGCCGTTCAATCTTTTCTTCATATTCTAAATGATGGTCTTGTTTGTCGATTCGTCCTGTCCGTTTCCACTAGGATGATACTGTGTCAATAAGTTCCTTTTTATTTTGTGATCTTCGAGAAACTTTATTATTTTGCTGCCGATGAATTGTTTTCCATTGTCGCATACAATCTCCACATGTATCCCGAATCGGCCTATATGTGATCCCAGATGAAGTCTATAACTTCCTTTTCTCGAAGGCCTATGCTTCAACCCACATAGAGAAATAATCAGTCATAAATAAAATGAATTTAACTTTACATGGGGACGATAGGAGAGGGCCAACGATGTCCATTCCCCCTTTCATGAACGGACATGGGGATAAAACTGAATGGAGTTGTTCTCCGGGTTGGTGGATCATCGGTGCATACCTTTGGCACTTATCACATTTTTGAACGAATTCTTTGGTGTCCTTCTCCATATTCGCCCAATAGTATCCTGCTCTGATGACTTTCTGAACTAGTGATTCGGCACCGGAGTGATTCCCGCAAGTACCCTCGTGAACTTCTCGTAGGACATAATCAGTGTCCCTTGGTCCCAAGCATACTGCCAATGGTCCATCGAACATCTTCCTGTATAATGTTCCATCTTCAGCCAATGTGAATCGAGCAACTTTTGTTCGTAGAGTCCTTGATTACTTAGGGTCCCATGGGAGCTTTCCGCTTTTCAAATACTCAATATATTTATTCCTCCAATCCCAGGTTAGGATCGTGGAGTTTATTTCGGCATGGACTTCTTCAATCACTGACTTCGAGAGTTGTATGACAGTCTTCGAGCTGATTTTGTCGTCTTCGACTGATGATCCCAGATTCGCAAGGGCATCGGCCTCGCCATTTTGCACTCGAGGTACATGTTGCAAGGTCCATTCTTTGAACTGATGTAATGTTACCTGCAATTTATCCAAATACCTTTGCATTCGATCCTCTCGAACCTCGAAGGTTCTGTTGACTTGGTTTTCCACCGGCAAGGAGTCGCATTTGACCTCGATGACTTCCGCTCCCAAGCTTTTAGCCAGTTCGATACCTGCAATCATGGCCTCGTACTCGACCTCGTTGTTAGTCAATTTAGAAGTTTTGATAGATTGCCTAATTGTATTGCCCGTGGACGACTTCAAAGTGATGCTTAGACCGGACCCTTTCACATTCTAAGCGTCGTCCGTATAAAGGGTCCACATCCCCGATGATGTAACCGATTTTATCAAAAGTTCTTTTTCGATCTCGGGTACGAGGGATGGCGTGAAGTCGGCCACGAAGTCTGCTAAAATTTGAGCCTTGATGGCTGTTTGGGGTTGATACTCGATATCATACCCACTAAGTTCGACGGCCCATTTGGCCAATCGGCCCGATAGTTCGGGCTTATATAAAACATTACGAAGAGGATAAGTGGTTATCACACATACTGGGTGACAATAAAAATACGGTTTTAGTTTCCTAGAGGCGCCTATTAGAGCAAGTGCCAATTTTTCTAAGTGCGGGTACCGGGTTTCGGCCTCGCCTAAAGTTCAACTTACATAATAAACAGTAAATTGCATACCTTGCTCTTCTCGAACTAGGACACCACTTACCGCGACTTCTGAAATTGCTAAAACGCTTGTTGACATTCCGAGGTCCAAGAAAAATTGTTCTTATTTTTTAGAAGCGAGAAGAACCTATGGCTTTGATTCGAAGACCTCGAACTGAATCGACCTAAGGCGGTTATATGTCCTGTCAGCCTTTGCACGTACTTAACACTGTCCACGACTGTGATGTCTTTGATATCCTTGATTTTATCAGGGTTGATTTCGATCCCCCGACTTGACACCATAAGCCGAGGAACTTTCCCCAATCGACCTCGAAAGCACATTCTCGGGGTTAAGCTTCATGTTGTATTTTCTTAATATGTCGAAGGTCTCCGGAAAATGTGTCAAATGGTCCTCTGTGCACATGGGCTTAACTAACATATCGTCAATATATACCTCCATTGATTTACCTATTTGTTCTTCGAACATTTTGTTTACTAAGCGTTGATAGGTAGCACCAACATTTTTTTGTCCAAATGGCATTACGTTATAACAATATGTGTCATACTTAGTGATAAATGAAGTTTTTTCCTGATCCTCCGGAATCATTTGAATTTGATTGTATCCGAAGTAGGCATCGAAAAAGCTAAGGGTCTCGTGCCTGGACGCGGCATCGATCATGCGATCGATGTTCGGTAGAGGGAAAGAGTATCTGGGACATGCTTTGTTTAAATCTTTATAATCTACGCACATACTAAGCTTGTTCCCCTTTTTAGGGACTACAACTACATTTGCCAACCATTCAGGATATTTTACTTCCCGAAGGGATCCTATTTTGAGAAGTTTAGTTACCTCGTCCTTGATGAATGCATGTTCAAGATAATCAATCCATGTTATAAATAAGGAATTTAATGAGTTTCTTCCTGAGTTCACGGCTAACCATGTACCCAGGTATACCTTTCATTCGGGCAGATACACGATCAATATAACTTGCTCAGCTCTTGGATTGTTGATTTGGTGGCGTCGGAATCTTCGGGAATAATGAAGGATCAAGGGATCCAATAATCGTCGTCTTCTTCTTCCATTCCCTACTTTTCCGATTTAGTCGAGGTTGGTGGCTGTAGTTGCTATTTGGCCTCCTGTTTTCCTTTGACCTCTGATCCCTTTGTCGTCCAAAGTGCCGATATTGGTATTATCTCATCGATCGCGAACATTTCATTTCCAGCATGTTGCTCCCCATATACCATTTTCACCCTGTCCTGTGTTGGGCATTTCATCATTTGGTGGAGAGTTGAAAGGACTTCCCTCATATTGTGAATCCAGGGCCTCCCGAGTAGGGTGGTGTACCTCATGTCGCCCTCGATTACGTGGAACTTGGTTTCTTGAATAGTTCCAGCCACTTTCACTGGTAAAATGATCTCTCCTTTAGTTGTTTCGTTGTCCATGTTGAAACAATTCAGGACCCGAGTTGCGGGTACGATTCGATCTTGTAAGCCAATCTGCTCCATGACCCTCGATCGGATGATATTTGCCGAGCTATCTGGATCCACTAAAACACGCTTAACTTGGATTTTGTTCATAGAGGTAGAAATTACCAGAGTGTCATTGTGGGGCTGGGAAATTCCTTATGCTTCCTCATCGTTGAATGATACGGTGCCTTCTGACACATAATCTCGGATCCGTTTTCCCTAGTAATTGATACTTTAGTGCGTTTGAACATAGGTCCTTGCGGAATCGACCCCGCTGACGATCATATGGATCACATGTTGTGGCTCTTCCTATTCATTTTTCCTGTTGGCGTCCCTTTCTCTGAAATGGTTTTTGGCTCGATCACTTAAGAACTCTCGAAGGTGACCCTCGTTGAATAGACGGGCTACCTCTTCTCTCAGTTGCCTGCAATCCTCAGTTATGTGGCCATGTGTGCCGTGATACTTGCACATCATATTGGGATTTCTTTGGAAATGATCAGTCTGTATGGGCTTGGGCCACCTAGTATATTTGATTCTTCTAATTGTCGATACAATACCTGATGCGTTGATATTGAAGTTATACTCTGATAATCGTGGTGCCTCTGTGGGATCAGCGTGCTTATCAAAACCAATTTTGCTCATAAGTCCCCGAGAACTCTGTCCTCGATCACTCCTTCGATCGTTTGAAGTGGAATTGCGTCCGGGACTACTGTTCTTGAGATTTGCGATGTATGGCTGATATCGGTCTTTGTTCGACCGAGGTTCTCTATCGATATCTCTATGATTTCTGCCTGCGGGGCCTGTTCGGATATACGAAATCGGAAGGAGTTCCGAATTGTTCATTCTCGACTCTGATCTTTGATTGGTATCGATTATGTACATAGGCCCAGGTCACCGCCGGATATTCAATAAATTTTTTTGCTTCAGTTGACGTGATGCGATCAAATTTCGTTCATTCAACCCTTGAGTGAAGGCTTGAATAACCCAATCATCTGTGACTGGTGGCAACTCCATGCATTCTATTTGGAACCGAGACACGAACTCCATAAGCATTTCGCTGTCCTTCTACTTTACTTTGAAAAGGTTCGATTTCGTTGTTGCAACCTTTATGGCCCTGGCATGTGCCTTTACGAAAGAATCCGCAAGCATGTCGAATGAGTCAATGGAATTTGGCGGTAGATTATGGTACCAAATCATTGCCCCCTTCAATAGAGTCTCTCCGAACTTCTTCAATATAACAGACTCGATCTTATCATCATCCAAAACGTTATCTTTGATGGCGCATGTATAAGAGGTGACATGCTCGTTGGGATCGGTGGTCCCATTGTACATAGGGATTTCTGGCATACGAAATTTCTTGGGAATGGGCTTCGGAACCGCACTTGGAGGAAACGACTTATGTACAAATTTCTTTGAATCCATCCCTTTCAAAATTGGCGGTGCCCTCGGTATCTGGTCAACCCGGGAGTTGTACGTTTCTACTTCTTATTATTAGCCTCAATTTTCTTCTCTTCCGATTCAATTCATTCTGTGAGCTACTCGAGCATCTTCATTATTGCGGGGTCAGTCCCCGATTCACTGGCATTCGACCTTTCTGGTACTGGCTTGGCCCGGCGGGTGGCTTCTGGTTCGACCTCACTCGGCGTTCGATGCTGATATTGTAGTTGTGCAATAGCAGCTTGTTGAGCCTGTAGCATCTCGAATATCACTTGGAGACTGACTCCTCCATCTTATGCGCCTTGTGTACCTCGACCACCAGATCGGCCTTCTCTGCGCGCACTTGATAAGTAGGGATTTTGACCCCTTATTTGCTCTCTTTTACTTGTGTTTTAGGTCAAAAATACTTAAAGGTATTCTCGAAAACTAATGAAATATGTTTTCTTACAAGAATGTTGCAATACAAGCCAAAGGAATCAAAATCAACTCATAATGTAGTCAAAAGTGAACAAGAACCAAAACAAGGTAAAAAGGTCAACTGTGTGGACCGCATAATTCTAGTGCGGCCGCTGAAGAAAGGTTTAGAGACTGAAGTTTGAGCAAGTAAAAACGTGCGGACCGCACAAATATTGTGCGGCCGCAGAAGCTATTATGTGGACCGCAATAGGCGAGATTCAAAGAGTTGATATTTGGGTAAGCTGAATGAGTGCGGACCACACCAAAATTGTGCGGCCGTAGGATGTCAAGTGCGATCGCACCCACAATTGTGCGGTCCGCAGGAGTGAGGAATCAGAGAGCTGGGTTCAAGTCCAAAGTCAAGGAGTGCGGACCGCATCATTTTTATGCGGCTGCATAATCAAGAGCGCGGCCGCACTCAGAATTGTGCGATCCGCAGAAGTCCAGCAAAATCCAGAGCTCAAGTTCAAGGAATGCGGACCACACCATAATTATGCGGCCGCAGAAGCACGCGTGCGGCCGCACACAGAATTATGCGGCGGCACAACCTCTGCAGGGGCATTTTTGTCAGATATTGTCAGCTTAATATAAATAGAACTTTTTGTCATTTTTAGGTTAAATTATGTTTTAGAGGAGCACCTGTTTTGTTTTCTTTTACTGCTTTTGGCAATTTTGTACTAGATTTGTCTCTAAGCACTAGATTTTCATCCCATTATCAAATATTATGGATTCTATCTTCAATTCTTCTTTAATTTCTACAATTTTCATGAGTAGCTAAATCTTTAGCTAGGGTGGTGACCCAACCCTAGTGTGGGTATTTAATGGGTGTTTGATTTAGGGCTTGTTTATGATTGGGTTAGTGATATTTAGCCTAGTTCTTGCTAGAACCCAAGAATTTATGGCTGCGAACATTGATTCATGCCTAAATGACTTAGTCTCTACTTAAGAAAGAGGGACTAAGTCTAGGAAAACTTGGCTAACAAGGAATTGGAGTGAACTCAAGGAATTGATAGCCCCAATTAAAGGGTTAAGCCTAAAAATAGTAATACCCGACTTGAGCTAATATCACTTGTATTGTGCAAATACCCATTTGGACTTGAGAAAGCCAAATTGGGCAAAATCACTCAAACTACCGAGAAGTATAGAGTGAGTACCCGGGTGTGATATATATATTACGACCCCAACTAATCAAGCTTGCCCTGAAATTTACAACCCGTTAGATAACCACCTAGGTAGAAGTCACGACCCTAGTCCCTTTAATCATTTGAAAAACCCAAAGCCAAAAAGGTTGTCCATAGTCTTATTACTTGCAAACAATGGAGTAAAATAGAAGTAGAACACCAATCAAGTTTGTGGAAGTGTAATTAGAGCCAAAACTTGCAATTAACTTAGATATACACCTAATCCCATATCTTAACTCCCTGTGGATTCGATCTCGACCTTTGTTGGGTTTATTATTGCATCGACCGCCTCGCTACTTAATATTGATGTGGATTTGGCCGAGATCAACACTCCCTTATGGGTCCACGACCAGATTCGCATTTAGAGCGATGTGTGAACTGACATCGAGTGGATTGGAAACCGATTCTCCCTCGAGGTCAGCTTGTGGTACCTCGACCCCTGGAGAAACTACATGGTCGTTTTCCCCGTGAAAGCCAGGGCCATTATCACCATGTGTGGGTGCTATTTGTGAGTTTGACATATTTTATCCTGAAAACAAAATACTTGACAAGAACAAGTGTAAAGTAGTGTGTGTTATCGGAATCAGTATTGAATAATCACTATTATCCTTAGTCCCACGGTGGGCGCCAAACTGTTTACCCTAAAATTTGGATAACAATTAAACTAATATTGTGGTTTTAAGGACATGTGATTTCACCCAATACCAATTGATAAATGCGTAAGTAAATGACAAAATTAAATTGTAAATAAATCAGATCAGTGTGTAGATAGAGCTTCAGCCTCGAGTTAAGATACCCTCGAACTGATAAGTGTAAGAATAATAGAAACATGATATAAACGATGAACAATAGCACAAGTAAGAAAGAAAGAGTTAGAGTTGCTTTTTTCTCAATATATCAAGTCCTTACAAATGATTGGAGCTCCTCTTTATATTGTAGAGGAATCCTAATTATGGTATATCTCTAATTACATAAGGAAATCGCATAAACAACTAATTGACCGCTTCTGATTTGATCCGTTCTGAGATTCACGCCATTGATTCTCGACCAATCACGAATATCTCGCTCTTTCTGTTACTAAGATATCCCTGATGTTACTCGGGATCTATCTCCCCTGGCTCAGATTGATACCGACCTTGATCTCGAAAGAGACTTCGATCTTGAAATCAATGCCTCAACTCTTTGATGCAACATCCTAGTCTTGATCAAATAGTGAAATCGGAGAGCCCCGATTTCTACCGTATACAACTTTCTAACACTTATAGTTTTCATACCCCATGAAACGAAAAGGACAATATTATTATCAGCCGGAATAGAGTAAAAGAACATGACTTGAAAAAAAAGAACTATATTATGAAGTCTTTGAACAAAACAATCGACATCAGGACCTTTTTTTTTAGTTGCAATGTTCTCTACTTCTAATTTATGATCAATAATGATTGCTTTTAAGGAGTTAAGATTTAATTAAGAAATTTTTAGATTTACAAGGCTAATTATACTCGATTACACTAAAGAAATGGGATGATCCTCGTGCGTTGGTCGTGTATTTTACAAGACGAGAGCCCCACGTATGGCTTAGACTGTCTTAAGAGTGCCTTGTCCTGGGCGAGTTCCTGAAGAGTCTTAATTCTTCCTTTGTACGCAATTTTTGTGATATATATATATATATATATATATATATATATATATAAACTATTTTTGCCTGATTTTATGTGAACTTCATATCCAATATATCATAATTATATGTACATGTCAACTTATAGATTCTTGATTTGGAAAAAGAAGAAAGAAACCTCCTCCCCCCGCCCATAGCGAATAGTCAATTCCTTTATTTTGCCAATTTGATACCACTAATTTCTACTACAAGTAGTCATTATTATGACAGAGCTTTTTTGGATTTATTTTCCTAATATGAACTTAAAGAAAAACCTTGACTAAAGACAAAGCTCGGGTATTAGAGGAGAAGTTGTTCGGTATGGGTGCCTGGAGGAGCAATAGGGACGCGAGTTGTATGTGGACCACGACTGCGGATTGCATTAGGGAAGGTTCTAGAGAGGTATTAGGGGCCACAAAGGGCTACCCGGGGGTCACAAAGGGGACTGGTGGTGGAATGAAGAAGTTCAAGGAAAAATGAAAGCCAAGAAAGTGACGTATGTGAAACTAATAGAGTGAGCCAATGAGGAGGAGAGGAGGTCAAATAGGGAGTTTTATAAGAAGGCCAAGAAGGATTTGAACGCTTTACAAGACTACAACATTTGAACGCTTGTATGAGGAGTTGGGGGGAAGAGGCGGTGACAAGAAATGTTTTGGTTAGCCAAGGCTAGAGAGAGAAAGACTCGGGATCTGGACCAAGTGAGGTTCATTAAAGATGAGGAGGGTAAGATCATGGTTGAGGAGGCGTGTATTAGACGCATGTGGCAGACTTACTTCCATAAACTCTTGAACGAATGGGGATAGGATCATTGAGCTTGAGGAATTGGAAAACTCGGAAAATCATCGTGATTTCGGGTTTTGTGGACGTGTTGAAAAGGTTGAGGAGGATATGCGGAAGATAAGTAGGGGTAGGGCGACCACACCAGAGGAGATTCCGGTGGAATTTTGGAAGAACGCGAGTCGGGCATATGTGAAATAGCTTACTGGTTTATTTAATATTATTTTTAGGATGAAGAAGATGCCCGAAGAGTAGAGGTAGAGTTTGATGATCTCGTTGTACAAGAACAAGGGTGATATCCTGAATTGTAATAACTATAAGGGTATCAAGCTGTTAAGTCACACCATGAAAGTTTGGGAGATGGTGGTGGAGAGGAGGGTGAGAAGGAGTGTGTCTATTTCGGAGAACCAATTTGGTTTCTTGCTAGGGTGGCGACTACAGAAGCCATTCACCTGGTAAGGAGGTTTATGGAGCAGTATAGGGAGAGGAAAAAGGACTTGCATATGGTGTTTATTGACTTAGAAAAATCCTACGATGAAGTCCCTGGGGAGGTTTAATGGAGATGTTTGAAAATTAACGGTGTTCTAGTAGTACATTAAAGTGATTAAGGACATGTACGATGGAGCTAAGACTCAAGTGAGGACTGTGGGAGGAGACTCGAATTATTTCTCAGTGGTGATGGGGTTGCATCAAGGATCAGCTCTTAGCCTATTTTTATTTTCCCTAGCGATAGATGTGTTGACGTGGCACATTCAAGAGGAGGTGCCATGGTGTATGTTATTTGTAGATGACATAGTGCTAATTGACGAGACGTGTTGTGGGGTTAATGTTAGGCTATAGATGTGGAGACAGACTGGAGTCTGAAGGTTTCAAGTTGAGCATGACAAAGACAAAATACTTGGAGTGTAAGTTTAGTGTTGGGTCTCATAAAGCAGAAGTGGACGTGAAGCTAGATACACAAGTCATCCCCATGAGAGATAAGTTCAAATATCTTGGGTCTGTGGTACAGGGTAACGGGGAGATCGAAGAGGATGTTGCACATCGTATTGGAGCGGGATGGATGAAATTGAGGATCGCTTCTGGTGTTTTTTATGACAAGAATGTTCTACCTAGACTTAAGAGTAACTTCTATAAAGCGGTAGTTAGACCGGCCATGTTGTATGGAATTGAGTGTTGGCCAGTCAAGAAATCTCATGTCCATGAAGTTGAAAGTAGCGTAAATGAGGATGTTGAGATGGATGTGTGGGTATACCATGAAAGGTAATATTAGGAACGAGTATATTAGGGACAAGGTGGAGGTGGCTCCTGTAGAAGATAAGTTGCGGGAATCAAAGTTGAGACGGTTCGGACATGTGAAGAGGAGAGACCCTGACGCTCCGGTTAGGAGGTGTGAGAGGTTGACCATGGCAGGTCAGAGGAGGGGATAAAGGAAGGCCTAAGAAGTACTGGGGTGAGGTGATTATGCAGTACATGGCACTACTTCAGATTACCGAGGAGATGACCCTCGATAGGAGGGTGTGGAGGTCGAGAATTAGGGTTGTGGCTTGACAAGCAGTCTAGAGTTTCGTCTAGTCTTCCCAGTAGTATTAGTAGTAGTCTTGAATTTTCCTGTTTATATCCCCTTGCTTTCATATTATGTCATTATTTCCAGCAAGATTGACTTTATTCTTATAGTGTCGTATTCTTAAATCTTTGTTATTGCATGTAGCTCTATTTGCACCCACGTCTAATTACCTCGTTGTTCTATTGTCTATTTACTGCTTCATTTTTACTTCTCTTGAGCCGAGGGTATTTCGTAAACAACCTCTCTACCGTCATAATGTAGGGGCAAAGTCTGCGTACACTTTACCCTCCCAAGACGGCCAGACCCTACTTGTGGGATTTTAGTGAGTTTATTGTTGTCGTGTATATATATTACTACTTATTAATAAGATGGAATAGCAGGCACCTCAAGGTCAACATGCATGCTTATGGTTTACTGAATATTTTGGTCATTTCAAGTTTATTAACTGACTCCTTGTTTTAATAGATCAACACGTGGATTGCTTTTTTGACAGTTGCGAAGTAATTAACCTACACTTTACCAAAAGCTCCTGCAAACAGACAGGGGAATTAAATTTTTAAGATGCTTCAATACTTATATCAATTTTTAAGGCAAAAGTGTTAAGAATTGGGTAGAAGGGACACTTTTGTGATTAGAGTTAATGACATAATTTTTAAAACCCCCAAAGTTTTCTTATTTACAATAAAGTACCCCCTCCTCCTTGATCTCGTCCAAGCGAGACCTCTATTTGAGGTTGTGAAACGGTCGGAGCAATAATAATATCCAACAAGGAGTCGGGGTCAGTTTTCCACAGGGAGCTATGAATGGGACTAGGAATATATATTCGAGTTAATGAGCTTGAATTATCTCGGATTACACTTCCACAAAAGTTGGTTTGTTTCTAAATCTATTTTAAACTAAGGATGACAACTAAGAATTATAACTAGCAAATTATATTTGTTTGTTTTTCAAATGGTAAAAGGCCTAGAGCTATGACCTTCACCTAGGTGTTCGCTTAATGGGTTGTAAGCGTTAAAGCTTATTTTATTGGTCGGGGTAGATTATAGCTATCAACACTCAAGTACTCACTCAATACCTCTCGGTCAGAGAGTGATTTTGCCGAATTTATCTTTCTCAAGTCCAAATGGGTATTGAACAAAGAAATTGATAATATGATCAAGTCGGGTTTTACTATCTCTATATTCAACCCTTTAACTGGATTTATCAATCTCTCGATTGACCCAATTTCTTGCAAGCCAAGTTTTCCTAGACTAAGTCTCTCTTTCTCAAGAAGAGACCAAGTCAATTAGGCATGAAATAATGTTTACAACCATTAAATCTTCAATTAAAATCAAGAACATGGATAGATAATCAACACACAACCATAAACAAGCAATAAATCTGACACCCATTAAGTTTACACACTAGGGTTGGGTCATAACCCTAGTGAAAATCTAGCTACTCATGCTTAAGTTAGAAGATAAAGTAAACTCATATTTTAATGATTGAAATGATAAAACTAATATTCAAAAATCTCAAAATAGCTAAAATAACTAAAATAAGCAAAGTAAATGGTTGCTGATGTCAAAAGGTACAAACGTTAACCTAAAAAGGTGAAACTATTCTATTTATACAATGCTGGAATTTTCGAACAAAATTGCCCCCTTTCGGAGGTTCCGCGGCCGCACAATTCCATGTGTGGTATGCACTTCTCTTGGCTTGGTAGGATTGGACTTTTTCGGCCGCACAATTCTGAACCGCAACTGCATCTCTCTATTTCCGCGATCCGCACATTTCTGAGTGCGGCCGCACTTGGCTCTTTTGCGGACCGCATAAATGCAACTGCAACCGCACAATAATTGCGCGGTCCGCAATTCTGTGGACTTTGAATTGCATTTTCTCTTAACCTTCGGCGTTGCCTTGCTTCTGCGCCCGCACTTCTCACAGGTCTCTGCTGGATTCTCTTCATAATTTGCGGGCGCAGATGATAATCTGTGGCCCGCACTTTAGAGCTTCTGTGCATGTTTGCGTTCTTGGTTCAATTTACTCCTTCTTGAGTCGGATTTCATCTTTGAGGCTCATTTTCCACCATTCCTGCATTTAAGCATATTTTATCAGTTTTTGGGAACATAATTAAATACTTTTTGACTAAAACGAAAGTAAAAAAGTACTAATAAGTAGTCAAATCCCCACTCATCAACTCCCTCAAACTTAAGCTTTTGCTTGACCTCAAGCAAATAAAGTAATCCCCACTTCCCGAAGTTAAGAGCTATTACCACCAATTAAAAATGCATCAATCGTACCTCAATTTGGGCCAACAATTACTCACACGCTCATGAATTATTAACAAGGCAATGGATTGAACTTTTAAGCACAAATAGTTCTAATGTGACCCTTGAGCATCAAGAGTTGACTTAATTCATCACGAAAGCTCGTTCTTTCATGTAGGTCATTATGGATCCCAAGTTCCTCCTCTTCTACTCTCCGTTTGCATCTCACTTAAGAATGTAGCACTCAATTTAAAGATTTGTGAAAGGTTCGTTCATCTCTCTCATAAGAATGTCGCAAGTACGACTTTAAGTACCATAGGCTTGCCCCTCATGTAAGTCACCACTAATGTAAGATCACTCGGCTTGAAATCATGTAGGTATTTTTGGGAATATAATGAAGGCTTTTGGACTAAGGTTGGATATTCTATGATAGAATGGGTTCATCTTTCTTTAAGAACTCCATCTTCTCTTATCGGCTCATGATTTGCCACTTTTTGAGGCATTTTCTTTTCCATAGGGGGATTAGAGAGGCTTAGCATCACTCTTTCTTGGTTATGATATTCATTCCTGTTTCTTTGTTTTCTCCATGCTTTTCATCATTACCATTCTTTGAAATCCCTTCCATTTTTCAACTTATTCACTTTCTTTTTGCATCTTTCTTTTTGTCCTTCTTTCTTTTTCTTGCTTTCCCTTTTCTTCATTTATTTTCTATCTTTGTGCCTTGATACCTTTTTCAAAGTCCTCGTCTCTCCCCCAAACTTACGTTTTTAGCCAGTTGTTTCACAAGAGTGTTAAGGAAAGCTCGGGTGCTAAGAGAGGGTCACGACAGATCGGGTAAAGCCTTTTAGCATGGTGATCAAATGAGAAAGGTTTTAAGCTCAAATAGGTTTACTAGGGATAACAATACTAGTGGGCCATGGAAAATTTCAAGCGGGTCAAGGAGAGACTACAATCACTTCTCAAGCCAAGCAAAACTTAAAATTTCATCTAGAAATACGTTCAGGGCAAGTTCTAGACTATTTTCACGGGTACTTGGACTTGCAACGAAACCATCTCACCTCTCACACAACTGGGTTGTTAAAAAGGATAGAGTTTAGGGCCCACAACGACCATATTCAAGATTGAAAATCACTATGGCCCAACTAAACCACTCGATGATTGCCTAAGTCAACACAAGAGTCACAAGGTCACTACCTAGAGCTACTTCTTTCCAGAAAAAACTTGGTTTTAACCATAAGCACGTAGTTAAGTGTGTTGGTACCAAGTGAAGCATGTTTGACTCTTTTATTCATTACTATTACTATTCTTACCTAAACACAAAAAACGGACTCAATCCCTTAAGAAGGTTGTCACCCCATCCATCGTTGGGAAGAATCACCCGGTTCACACAAAAACTACCTTTGAAAAGAACCGTTGTATTAAGAAAACCAAAGCTTATTAACCACTAAAAATATAAAAGGAAACTACAAAATTTAAAAGAAGCTATTAGGCTAATCAAGAAGCTACTGAATTAAACATTGACTAATAAGAAAACAAAATAAAGAAGCTACAAAGAAAGCTACTAAAAACATAAATGAATGTGCATAATGAGAGGGCAAAAGAGAGAATATATACATCAATAGAGAAAGAGGGAAGAATATATACATAAATAAAAAGAAAAAAGAAAAATGTTATCAGTTATTAAAACCAAGTGTCAAATCATCCAAATGCCAAATAAACTCCACCCCTCGAATAAGCATAAGCATTGTCCCCAAAATAAGAATAAGGAAAGGTAAGAGTAAAGAGGACTCCCTATGTGCCCTTATACATCTATGTGTCTATAGCAACGTCACCACCCTCAGCCTCCTCTAACTAGATCTCAAAATCATCGGCTTGGGGAGTAGGTGGGTTGGCGAACATCTTTCGCATCGCCTCAGCAGCGTCGGCATCCAGGTCTGGCTCCTCAGATTGGCCAGCTGGTGCCACTAGTGTTGAAGGTGTTGCTGGATCTGTGTCCATAAGCATGTCAAATGGAAGGTCCCCAGCGGTTGCTATATTTGTCACTTTTCTCCTCAATCTGTCTACTGCCTTCTTGGATGCCTAGGATTTATTCATCTTCTTTACCTGCTTCCCAAGCTCCTAAATAACTTCTCCATGTGCCACCAAAGTGGCCATGATGGTCTGATGGTTCTCCAAAATTTATTTCAATGTATCCTCCACTGTTGGAGGAATCTGGGGTGTCGGGATGGATTACTGTGCTGCAACAACACTGGATATGTCAGTCAGCTTTGTTGTGGTTGTTTGCATAAGAGGCTTGCTAGTGTCTGGGAGACTCGCAGCATAGATAATGGTTGAGTGGACATGGGCACCGACTTCAAAGTCGATGCTGAAATCACTGATGCGGAAGGACTAGAGAAAGGAGGTAGAGGCATAGCTGCAGCAGCATCAGAAGGATCAGCGAAAGTAGATGGCATGTCAATTGTTTCAACAACTACCCTGGAAGACTCTTCAAACTGGCCTGCAGTAGTAGAGGATTGACCCTTCTTCTTTGGGTTTCCACCACCCATCAAAGAGTACCATGAGAAAGGCTTCTTCTCCCGCACTTTGGTATCAAAACTCCTTGGCTCTAAACCCGCATCCGTAACGTACTCAATGATAGTGTTGGGATACGGGTAGGAGATTTCACCTTTCCTGGGAACCAAGGACATGTTGACCGACATCACGATACCCACATTAATTGGGTACCCGAACATGATCGAGGCGACTAGCACTCCTTGCGGGATCGGTAGATTTGTTT
This sequence comes from Nicotiana undulata, assembly GCA_005239495.1. Classification (NCBI taxonomy): domain Eukaryota; kingdom Viridiplantae; phylum Streptophyta; class Magnoliopsida; order Solanales; family Solanaceae; genus Nicotiana; species Nicotiana undulata. The sequence continues at coordinate 22,822 of ML272892.1, forward strand.
CACTCTGGCATGGATCTATTCTTCTACACACAAACGTATGTCATACCTTTGCCTCAAAATTAAGGGTTTCCGCTGAATAGGAACCCCTGCTGTGATCCATGGTGGTAGTGGTCCCGAAGCTGCCAGAATATCAGCTAGCCATGGGTGAGTTGCATCGCCCATAGCCAGCTTTTCCAAGTATTGCACTAGCTCAACTTCCTCTAATCCCAAATATGTGTTTAAAGTGCTCTAGTCAAACCTCACTTTCGTCACTTTGGTACCCTTTTTTATGTGCGCCACATTGGCGTAAAATTCCCGGATTAAGTACTCTTTGGCATCAACCACATCTTGAGTGAACCATGTCCACCTCTTCCTCTATGTGATATGCCTCAACACTGCTGAGTTGTATTTCTCAAGGTCTTTCAACAAGAACGGATGCTCAAGAGTGAGCGATCTCGACGACCACCATTCTCGGAACCTATTGAATTTGGTTAGGCTGACGAACCTATCTTCCCAAACTTTTTTCTTCTTCGACCTCTTAAGGACGCAACTCTGGTATCACCCCCTCGACCATCATCTGGGATATCATCTACATCTACTATAGTAGCTGGTGCGGCGGGGGTATGTGTATATGAAGGCTCCAAAGCCTGACTATTTCCTTCCGACCCTTCAGAAGTACTCTCAGAAGAGGTTGGTTCATTTCTCAGTTGGTATCTTTCTTGAGGCAGTTGTGGCTGTGATTGCACACCAGGTTGCTCTTGGAGTGAGTTACCCTCTAATTCTTTCGTAGACGGGGCATATGAGCTTGATTCAGAGGGTTCTAGTTGTTTACCTCGGCCTGTTGTGGGCTTCTTTCCTAGTACTCTTTTGGGGTCGAGGGGTAAATTCCTTTTGGCTCTGCCTATGGAAGGATCACCTCTCCCTTTAGATGTGTCACCACGACCTCGTGATCTAACCATATTCTGCACAAAACAACAGCAAGAGTCAGATATAGATCAAGTGCATGTGAACATAAAATTGCAGAACAAAACCAGCTTCAAGGTGGGGAAGTGTGGTCTGCACATTTACAAGTGTGTCCGCAATCCTAGTTGTGCGGATCCCACAATTTGTAAGTGCGGTCACAGGCCTGAAACTGTGTTCTGCACAATTTTTAGTGCGGCCACATCTGAAGTGTGGACCGCTCATTGAAGTCCTAAAACTGGAAACTCTCTTATGACAGAGAATGCCTCGATCTGCGACTGAGATTGAATTTCTGCGGACCGCACAATTTCAAGTGCGGTCTGCACTTTTGCCTAACCAAATGCCCTTAGCTCGCCATTATGTGGACCACACAATTCCTAGTGCGGCCGCATATTTTAAAACTTGAACGGGTTCAGTTCTTTAGAGTTTCAATTTTATGCACAAATTGGACATTGTAGAAGCAATTTAAACATGATAAACCAATTACCCATTCCCCAAAATAGCAACTAAAAGTTCAGGTAACACAAATTACACCTCACATAGACATGAAATTGACAAATGATCCTAAATAACTAATAAATTCTAGACTAACTAAGAAAATTAAAAAAAAATCTAGAAATGATTTTTGTACATACCAATGATGAAGTGGTGTTAAGGATGGATCTAAGATGCTCAATTAATTGACAGGTGTTTGATTGAGTAGTGTGCAAATTCTTAGTCTTTTGTGTCTATTTATACTATCCAAAGCGGTGATACGTTCCAGCAACAATTATCGAGCTAAGAAAAGAGAAAGAAGAGAAACTTAAAGAGCAAAAATGAAGGAATTACTCTTGAACAAAATTTCTAGACTAAATTGTGAGTTGAGTGTTAATGAAGGAGAAGAGAGAAGACCAGTTTATTGATATTAAACTTCACAAAAACTGAACAATACAGCAGTAGGAATCAAAATTATTTACTAATACATTTTGAGGGAAAGTTAGTTATAACTAACTTTTGGAAGTCACATGCCCTAACAACCTTCCAACTACCTCTAACAAATTACCCAGCTTCTTATTCCTTGCGTGAGCTACTGATTTAACAACTAACTACTGATTTAGTAATTGAACTAATAGGATCGTAATACCCCCCTCCTCAAGAATCCTTGTGCTCAAGGATTGAATTGAGGAAACTTCAACTTGAAGGAATGTAAATCTTCCCAAGTGTTGTCTTCAGGTGGTGCATTCAACCATTTCACCAAGACTTGTGTGATAGCCTTTCCATGCTTCTTGGAAAATCTCCTGTCCATAATAGCTTCAGGTTCCAATAGAGCATGGTCAAAGTCAGAGTGCACGATAGGCAATACTGCAGAGGTAGTGTGGTTGCCCAACTTCTTCTTCAGCAGGGAGATATGGAAGGTGGGGTGAATATTAGAATGAGAGGGTAGATCTAAGGTATAAGCAACAGATCCCACCCTGGCTACTATCTTGAATGGGCCAAAGAACTTTGTTGAGAGCTTCTGGTAGGCATGATCCTTCAAAGAAAGCTACCTGTATGGTTGAAGCTTGATGAAAACCCAATCACCTACCTTATTGGACCTTTTAGTTTTACTTATGTCTGCCTGCATCTTCATTCTATGTTGAGATCTTTCTAGATGATGCTTTAGAGCCCTCAAAGTAGCTTCCCTGGCCTGCAAACTTCTATCAACCACATTTAATTGAGGTCAAAGGGAATATATGGAAGGAGTGGGGAAGGTTTCTGTCCATAGACTGCTTCATAAGGGGTAATGTTTGTGGCTGAGTGATAGGTGGTATTATACCACCATTCTACTAGGGGTAACCATAGTGGACAATCTTTAGGTTTTTCAAATGTCATACATTGCAAATAGCACTCCAAACATCTATTAACAACCTCAGTCTGCCCATCTGTTTGAGGAGATAGACAGAAGAAGTTAAGAGTGAAACTCTCTGTAATTTGAATAACTCCTGCCAAAACCTGCGGGTGAAAACATTGTCCCTATCTGAAACTATGGTCTTGGGCATACCATGTAGCTTAAGCACCCCATCCATGAAAACTTGAGCAACATCTAGAGCTGTATAGGGATATTTGAGTGCCATGAAGTGAGCAACTTTACTCAATCTGTCCACCACCGCCACCAAAATAACCTCTTTACCCGCAGCTTTAGGTAGACCCTCTATGAAATCCATAGAAATGTCATTCCACACTTTTCTAGAATTGGTAAAGGCTGGAGTAGGCCATGGTATGCCACATTTTCTACCTTGCACCTTTGACAAGTGTCACACTCCCCTATATGTTTGTAAACATCTTAATTCAATTTCTTACAATAGAAATCTTGTTTTATCCTCTTGTATGTAGCAGTGATTCCAGAATGACCTCCCATAGAACTGTCATGATTAGGGGTGTGCATTTGAATTGGTTTATCGATAAATCGAATTGATTATTTGTTATCATTTTATCGATTAACGATTTCGAAATTTTCCTTATCGAGTTATCGATTTTGATTTTGATTTTGTCCTCTTCGGTTATCGGTTTATCGATAAACCGATAAGATAACTAAAAATACAAATATACCATTTCCTTTACCCTAAGTCCCTAACCCTATTATTTCCTCTACCCATTCTTCAGGAATTCCGGCGTACTGAGAGCTAAGTCGTGTCAGATTCAGGTATTTCAAATTCTGTTGTGCCACATTCGTTCCACTGAACATAAGACGAAGCATAGGATATCTGGTGTCAACTGTAAACATTTCTATGATTAGTCCTTTCTGATACCTAGTAAAAAGGGACATCAAATGAGAATCCAAAATTCTAGAATTATTACTCACCTCTATATATCTATGTTTATTTTTCTAATCTGTTTCATGCTATCCTCATGCTATGTTTTACAATGCATCAACTTTGCTAGGTTGGTTTTATTTCACTATCCTTTTTTTTTCGTTTTAAGTGAATAATGATCTTCATTTTACTTTAGTATTTTTTTCATCCGTAGTTTGGTACGATAGAAGTCATTTCTGCTACTCCTTTTTCTAAGAGTCAAGTTTAATGGACCATCTTTTAGGATTTCTCAAAGGATACTTACTCAAATTTGTGTTGAACCTACATATAAGTTTTTGCAATTTCAATTGATACTTTTCTATCTTTTTCTTCATATACTCCGGCGACTTCAATAGTACATTTCTCCTCTCTCTTTCCGTGCCTTTGTTACAATTTCAAGCATCAGCAGATTTCACCTCTGTATCCATTTCAAGAGACCTTCTCTCTCTATCATTGACCTCTCTTCAGGTACCCTTTTTTCTTTGATGCAGAAACGGGTATTTTTCTTTATTTGCGTATTATTCCGTAATCATCATATATGCTTCTTCAACTCCATTTTTCTTTATTTGATCCCTTACTTTAGTTTCGTTGCATGTGCTTGTTGGCACAATTTTTATGTTATAAACGGTGTTCATCTTATTTTAGCTTCTTTTTACCCATATTAGTTAGGCGTGTTTATAGCGATATACTTTCCGTGGAATTCCGCAAATTTTCTTATTGGTGTAATCGATAACCAAATCGATAAGCCCCAAAAATCGATAAATCGAAACCAAAAATATTGGAACCTTATTGAAACGATAACAATAAGCATATGTAAAAATGGATAATCGATAAGTAATTATCGATAAGGGTCAAAATCGAATCGATAAATTGAATGCACACCCCTAGTCATGATAGAATATTAATAGCTGCTTCCTCAAGGACTGGTCAGCTCCTACCATCATCTTACCCTTCCTACTTAGTATACCCCACTGAAGGAATAATAAGTCTTGGGATTAGAAGAGGATTGAATACTGTGTATCAGTTTTTGCAATTGTGGATCTTGATCCCAGATGAGCTTGACAGATTCCAATAACTGTGAAGAAACTCTAGAAATACTAAAGAGTTGAATGTCTTCCTCTTTTCTTGAAATAGGCATCTGCTACAAGATTTTCCTTCCCTTTTCCATAGGAGATGGTATAGTCATATCCTAATAGCTTCACCAACCACTTTTGTTGTCTGGGAGTGGTGATTCTTTGTTCCAAAAGGTACTTAAGGCTATGATGGTCTGTCTTGATCACAAAGTGCCTGCCCAAAAGATAAGGTCTCCATTTCTGAACCGCAGTTACCAAAGCCAAGAGTTTCCTTTCATATACTGACAGAGCTTTGTTCTTCCCTGACAACCTTTTACTAAAGAAAGCTATTGACTTGTTGTCTTGCATCAACACTGCTCCAATGCCTTCACCTGAAGCATCAGTTTCTATTACAAACTCCTTAGAGAAGCCAGGCAATGTTAGAACAGGAGAAGAGGTAATAGCCTTCTTCAAAGCTTCAAAGGCTTCAGTAGCCAATGAATTCCAAACAAAGCTCCCCTTTTTGAGTAAGTCATGCAGTGTTCTAGCAATCAAGCCATAGTTCTTGATAAACCTCATGTAGTACCCAGTAAGACGAAGGAAACCCCCCAATCCCTTCAATGTGTTTGTTTGAGACCAACTCAATACATCTGACACCTTCTGATGGTCTATGGCCACTCCCTCATTACTGATGATATGGCCCAAATAGTCTATCTATGTAACTCCAAAAGCACACTTGCTTTTTTTGACAAACAACACATGAGACCTTAATATCGGGAAAGCCTCCTCTAAATGAATCATATGATATGACCAGTTGGAACTATAAATGAGTATGTCATCAAAGAAAACCAAAATGGATTTCCTAAGATAACTATGAAATACCTGGTTCATAAGAGTCTGAAAAGTGGAAGGAGCATTAGTCAAACCAAAAGGCATTACCATAAATTCAGAATGACCATGGTGAGTCCTAAATGTTGTTTTAGGAATGTCCTACTCAAACATCCTAATTTGATGATACCCCGACCTTAGATCCAACTTTGAAAAATACTTGGCTCCATGTAAGTCATCTAACAACTCCTCAATAACAGGAATTGGGAACTTATCCTTTACTGTACTGTTGTTCAACTCCCTATAATCCACACACATTATCCATGTTCCATCCTTCTTATTCACCATTACAATAGGATAAGAGTAGGGACCGGTACTGTGCCTTATCACCCCAGAACTCAACATCTCATCTACCATTTTTTCAGTCTCATCTTTCTGAATAGCTGGATATTTGTAGGGCCTCTTGTTTATTGGAGCAGTACCTTCTTTTAGAATAATACTATGATCATGTTCCCTTGAAGGTGGTAGTCCCTTAGGTTCCTCAAATATGTCCTTGTACTTTTGCAGAATCAAGTCTAGTTCTGCCGTCTTTTCTTGGTCTTGGTCTTGGCCTACTAATGAAAACAAACCAGCAGCTTCACTTGAATTCCCTTCTGCTAGTACCCCCACTGATATCATGCATAACTTTGTTGGCTTAGCAAGAAGATTGTCCATTCTTCCTGCTTGAATTAACTTGGTAGCAGGAGGTTGAATCCCCCTTAGAGAGATATTCTTGCCCATGATAGTGAACTCCATTTTAAGTTTTCTAAAATTCCATAGGATATCACCTAAAGTGATCAACCATTGGATGCCCAGAACCATATTACATCCCCCAATAGGCAATACAAGCATATCATAGTCAAAGGAGACTCCTTGCATCTTCCACATTAGTTTTTTGCAAACATAATGACTTTGAACCTTATTACTATCATCTACTGATACTGCAAAAGGAACTATGGCGGTCAGATAACACCCTAACTTCTTGGCAGTGTTGAGATCCAAGAAATTATTGGTACTACCAGTATCAATAAGTACATGAATTGCCTTCCCTTTGACTGAAACTATCACCCTCATGATCCTAAAATCATGTGAACCATTCATGGCATGCACATATACATGAGGTAGAATAGACCCTTCTGCATCGGTTTCTAGGCCTTGGGCTAACATGGTTAACAACTCTGTTGGATCCAACATGACATCTTACTATACTTCCACCATTCCCTCTCTTTCTTCAACTTTCATCGAGAAAAATTGCATTTTATTCTTGCACACATGTCCCACAGTGTATTTCTCACCACAATGGAAACATAACCCCTTGCTTCTTTTTTCCTCCATCTCAGCACTAGTCAAGAGCTTAGGATTTTTGTAGGCTGGTTTAGAAATGCTAGGGTAAGAAGGTTGTTGTTTTAGAAAAGTTTGAGAAGGTTTAAATGGCAGGTGATTCCCTCCTTGAGGAGAGAAAGATGCAGGCTAAAATCTTGGGACATTTCTGGGGGTAGGAAGGATGGCATTAGAGGAAAAAACTTGTTTCTGCACTTCTAATGTTTGCTCTTGAGTTCTAGCTAAACTAATAGCTTTGGCTAGAGACCTGGGACCTAGCATCTTAACAGGCAGACCAATTTCTGGTTTCAAACCCCTTAGGAAACAACTAACAACATACTCCTCTTGCAACTCGACTCTATCAAGTAATTCATCAAAATTATCTACATAATCTTGAACAAAAGTTACCTGCCTGAGATCCTTGAAATCACCCATGGGTTCAGCACCAAATCTGGCATAGAGACATCTTACATACTCTCCCCATCGAGGCCATTCCCTAGTCACCCTAGACTTCATGAAACTTTGATGACATTGCAATGCTCGACTCTCCAGTTTGCACGAAGCTAATTTGACCTTAGATTCCTCAAGAGTTTTATCCACATCGAAGAATTGCTCGTATTTGTACAACCAATCTTTTAACCCAGTTCCATCAAACCTAGATATAGCCACATCGACTTGATAATTTCTTGCAGGATTTGGATCCTCAACAGGTCTGGGAGCTCGAGCTTTTATCCTTTCTTCATTCCTATCCACAATTGGGCCATTTTGGACAGGATTTCCCGCATTATTCATCATCTTTCTTTTGATCTCCTCCAAGGCTTGAGCCATTCTCGACTCTACAGAATAGAATTGACTACAGTGTCCATCGATCCTTTGAGAGCATCAACATCCTTGCGTAATTTCGCCATGCGAGTACTATGATCACCCATTTCCCGTCCAAGTAATCATCCCCTATGATACCAATGATACGTTCCAGCAATTATCGAGCTAAGAAAAGAGAAAGAAGAGAAACTTAAAGAGCAAAAATGAAGGAATTACTCTTGAATAGAATCTCTAGACTCAATTGTGAGTTGAGTGTTACTGAAAAGAGAAGAGAAAAGACCAGTTTATTGATATTAAACTTCACAAAACTGAATAATACAGGAGTAGGAATCAAAACTATATATTAATACATTTGGCGGGAAAGTTAGTTATAACTAACTTTTGGAAATCACATGCCCTAACAACCTTTCAACTACCTCTATCAAACTCTAACTACCCAACTTCGTATTCCTTGTGTGAGCTACTGATTTAACAACTAACTACTGATTTAGTAATTGAGCTAATAGGATCGTAACAAGCGGCAAAGGGTTTAAGAATCGAGTGCGGCTCCTTGTTATGTGTGAATTGTCTCATCTTTATCTGATCTTTACACTTTGGCGGATTACTTTGGTAATTACTCATCTTTGTCTTTTGTAATTCTTCTATCATGGCTTTCATCTTCTCTATGGGTTTCGTCTCATTGCTGTAAAAGTATGGATTTTAATTTTTATTTTAGAGTTTGAATTTATGGTTGGTATATGCTTTGAAAATTTTACTGCGTTTCTGGATTGTTTAATTGGTTGGCTTTATTATATATTTATACCCACTTCGACATCTTGATTCTTTTATATGAACTTTTATCTTTGGGTTTCTTTTCTATGTTGTGACCTTTGGATTTCTCTTAAAGTTCTATTATTGAGTTTGCAAATCTAATTTATATGTTCTAAAGATTGGGGTTTTTAGTATTTTTGTGGGAAAACTATATTTGTGGCTTTTGAATATTTTAAATTATATGTGGATTTTGCATATGTTAAGTTTTTTATTTGTGGATTCTCATCCTAAGAGAAGCGAAAGAGTTAATACGACTGGATTAGCACACGTTGATACGGTAAACGAAATAGGTTAAAATACCAAGTCCTGATAATAAGCAATTCTCCACACAATAGATTAATTTTCTACTGTTTATGTGTTTGAAAAAAGTTCTTGAACGATCAAACTTATTAGTTGATTTAGCTTTTGTAAATTGGAATAACAAAATTTTGCAATCTTCAGTGTCAATTATTTATTGACATTGAAAAATCAATTTAAGATGACCTTAGTGATTCACTGTGCTGGGAATTGTCTACAGTACAATCTCAAAGATGTCTTAAAAGAGTAATGAGCAACTGAGTTATAAGAAATATAAAATAAAGCAAACACAAGAAAAATAACGATTTTCTCGTATGTGTTTGTTTGAATACGAATGAAAAGTTCAAAGGGAAAACTTCAAAATCTTGGCAAGGTTGCCAGCAAAGATGTTATTGCAGTAAAATTTTGAATGAATGAATTGTACAACATTCCAATTATCAAAAGGCTAGAAAAATAGTGAAAAATTGGCTCTTCAATCCAACTTTTTTGACATAAATTGCACGTTAAATTATGGTTTGCCCACATTTATGGACATCCTATTTCATTTGCTTGGAGAAATAATTCTGAAGAAATGAAAGGTATACATTACTACCTTAAAAAAGATATAGTTTGTTCCTAAAAGAATTACATTATAAGATGCCTATATTTTATTTCTTTTATGTCCATGGCTAATTTATTTAACTGGTGTTATAGTTTATTTACATAATAATAGTTTATCATTTTGTTGACAACAATTGTAACTACTGCTATTTTTCAGATCCGTATCACCTGTTGGCGCTGCTGTTGGAAAGCCATATTACTTTAACAATATGGCTTCTATAGTAACTCTGTATTCTTCTATTTCTCCAATGGGTGGAAGCTCATCCTTGTAGATATTATTACTGTTGGACTATTTATCATTGTACCTTTATTTACAATAGCATAACTTTATTTACGTTTGGCACAAGCCCATCCTTATAGATATTGTCACATTACCTTTACTTGCAACAACATAATTTTTATTCACGTTGGACCTGAGCAAAGTCCGGACTATCCCTACTAGTATATACTATTTTCCGTACCCATGCGTTGCACAGAAAATATTAAAAACTATGTTGCTTCCACCCAAAATATACTACCAATATTTACTCAAGTAAAAAAAAAAAGTTATTCAAATTTCATTTTTGATACACAATAAACATCGGAATAAATTTAGAAAAATGATACGAAAAGTGATTGGTCATTGAGGAAGACTTAGCTTAGGGCTGAGAAGTACTGAGACTCCAACATTCATTTTTATTTTCTTTTTGTTTTTAAGCTTATTGGCCGACAATGGCATTAAGACTTAATCAATTTATTCGCATATACCTACTTTTTTTATTCATTCACTAATACCTACGGTTGAAACAGAACCGGACTTTGTTGGTTCTGTGCCGATAGTGTTCTCTCGTCTTTCAAATGGTGAATCACCGAAGCCAAATCCATCTTGCGCAGACGGGAGACGATGATCGAAGTCAGACTTGAGTATGGGACGAGAACTCGCTCATTTTGATCCCCTTGTTGACCAAGCAAGGTCGCACTGAGACTGAGAACACCAACGGAACTTGGAAAATGTAAAAAGAGTATAAAGCACCATGCTTGAGCTTTTTGTTTAAGGGCTTAAATCAGTCAGATGGAGTATTGTTCGTTGTTCTCATATATCATTAATGTTTTTTGAACTAAAATGTGAACAAATAAAATAGCAAATTAATCATTAATAGTTGCGCACCAAAGACTGCAAAATACGCTAGTAAAATACGTTGAGCACAATGATCAAATAAAATTATAGCCTTAGTTATGGCTTCGCGACTGAGCAATCTTTTCTAGCAGTTAGAGAGATAACGCTAAATAGTTGGTAGCAAACAACACTTAGTCCTCCAACAAAGATAGACACGATATGACAAAGAATGACCGCAATGAAAAAATGCACCAAGCAATTTATTGAAAGATGTTTCCTCAATAGGTTATGAATTATATATAGCAACAAATGACTAATACTCCTGAAGGAGAGGCAGATCGTGAAAGCCACCTGAGTTTTATACAAAAAGCAGCCGCCAAATATTCTGGAAATTTGCCCGTTTTGGTAAATTTCGCCATATTGAAGCCTCAAACACTGTTATTAATTTTCCGTTCCATTAATATGCTTAATGTTTCTTGCCTAATTGTCCTTCTCATATTCTACGGAAAGGGAGTTCTGATGATGGTGGGTATATTTTAGGGCATCTTTTAAATACAGCAGTTTGGTGAAGATTCTGGTCTAAGCAGTTTCCTTTTTTTTGTGGTCAAAATAAATAAAAAATATTCAACCAATTGTATGTATTTACAACTTCTAATCCTTTTGGACTCTAGGATTAGTTCTCCATATTCAATATCTATCCACTCAGCATCTCATCCTATACATATCATCTACTAATCTACTGCTTCTATATAGGAAAACAATTTAGACTCTCTAATAATCTCTGCCATTTGTGATATCTCTGCCCTCTAATATGTAACTGGAGGGCAATTTCTCTTGTCCTATATTCACTTTCTTTCTTTTCTTGTTGAAATCTTCGACTATGCTGTTCCTGCCAAACGTGGTATACAGTGGCAGCAAACAGCCATCCCACCACTTCTTGCCTCGCTCTGCCTCCCTTTGTTCTTTTAGTAACCAGGTAAGTTCTTCATCTAATGTAGTTATTTGTCTAGGTTAACCTATCCATCGCAGAAGTTTAGCCCATATCTGTCTTGAATAAGTGCATCCAAAGAACAAGTGTGAAAAAACTTCATCCTCTCTTGAGTTACATAAGACACATTTTTTTGGAACATGAATCCCCCATCTTTCCAGACGATCAATGGTAGCCAATCGTTGATGAATTGCAAGCCAAAGTATGAACTGATGTCTTGGCAGTAGTTGTGTTCCCATAGTAACATACTTCCAAGGTACCTTCTGATATTGTGGACATAGAGATAGGTAGGCCTTTTTTATGCCGAAATCTTCTTGTCTCGTGCATTTCTTCACTTCCTTTGTGAAATCCTTGTCCTTATACCAGTTTCTTGCGTCAAATATCTTCCTCACAAGACAACATGCTTGTTTAGGTGTCGATATATTAGTTAGGTCTTTGTTCTTAATATAAAACCCATGAATCCACAATACCCAAAGAGACTCCTTTTTGGTGGTCACTGCTCAGAGAAGTTTACATATTGCTGCTTTGTTCCATGTGTGTAAATTGATGAGATTCAGCCCTCCAGCTGAATTGGGCATACACAACTGATCCCATGACACTAATGTCTTCCTCGATGCCTCACAACTTCCTGTCCAAAGAAAGGTTCTGCAGATACTTGTTAGTAGTTGAGTTACTTTCTTTGGTAGTAGAAAGATTTGAGCCCAATATGTTTGCACCTCAAACAGAACACTCTTTATCAGTTGCAATCTTCCACTATATGACAGCAGTTTAGTGGTCCAGCATCTGATTTTTGATATCATTCTTTTAACTACTAGCATACACTGTTGTATGGTTTGTTTTCTGGAAGATAGAGGAACACCTAGATACTTGAAATGCAACTCCCTTATAGTAAACTGCATTTCATTATATTCAAAATTTGCTCCTTTAGTTCCATTGAGACACCCATGATATACAAGGAGCTTTTATCCAGATTTTCTTTAAGACCAGAAACCTCCGAGAAATGATTAAATGCTTGCATCAACAGCTGAATTGAAATTCTATCTGCTTGATAGCACATTATAAGGTCATCCGCAAAACATATATGCACTAATTTCATTTCCCCACATCTTGGATGGTAGTTGAAGTTAGGATTATGTTGTAATTGCTTCAAAGTCCTGTTCAAATATTCCATTGCTAGCACGAAAAGGTATGGAGACATAGGATCTCCCTGCCTTAATCCTTTTTTTGCCATAAATTTAGGAGTGATCCCTCCATTCATTAAGAGTGAGTAGCTTACTGTGGTAACACATTCCATGATCCAATTCACAAACTTCCCCGGTAACCCAAATTCCAACAGAACATTCTTTAGGAATCCCCATTCCACAGAGTCGTATGCCTTCCTTATGTCTATTTTAATAAGACATCTAGGTGATAAGCATTTCTGAGTATAGCCCTTAGCTAATTCATGAGCCACTATAACATTATCTAGTATACTCCTCCCTGCTATGAAAGTTGATTGAGATGGCCCAACTAGATAATCCACTACTGCTTTCAACCTGGCAGTGAGGATATTTAGCTACAAGCTTGTATATGGTAGTGCAACAAGCTATAAGTTTGTATTTTTTCACATAAGTGGGATTGGTGACCTTAGGTACTAATGTTATAGTGGTGCAGTTGATCTCCATTAATAGCTTCCCATTGTCAAAGAATTGAAGAATGACCTCAGTAACTTCTTCTCCTATTATCCCCCAATACTCCTTGAAAAATTCTGCAGTGAATCCATCAATTTAAGGAGATCCCTCAATGCTTGTAGCACTCCTACTTCTGTTACTGGTTGAACAAGAGCTTTTTGTTGCTTCCTATTTAGATATGGTCCATCTGTGGCATAATATGTGTTTAGGCTTGGCATCTCTTGACCACTTGTTCCTAGCAGCTTTTGGAAGAATTCTGTGAACTCATTTTGTACCTGCACAAGCTCTGTTAGCTTCACTCCTTGCTCATTCCATATTGAAACAATATTATTCCTCCCTTGCCTGGCTTTGGGTTGAGCATGAAAGTATTTCGAGTTGGAATCCCCATGACTGATCCACACAGCTTTTGACTTTTGTCTAAGAACTCTTTCATGAATAATTGACCACTTCTCTAGATCCTTCAGAATCTCCCTTTCTGTCAAAATTAGTTGATTATTGTATAGATCATTCTCCAGTTCCTGGTGTACCTCACTGAGCTTGGACTGAAGTTCCTCTAATTTATGATCTAAGGATGACATTTCTTTGTTCATGGTCTTAGTTCTTGCTCAATGTGCTTCAACTTCTTGCAAACTCTGAACATACTGTGACCTGTAATATTAATCTCCCAAGCTTTTTGAGTGGCCTCTTTGAATGCATCATGCTGTAATAACACATTCAGCAATCTAAAAGGCCTGGGTAATTTCTGCCTTGGTACACTAGTAGATATAAGGATAGGTGAATGGTCTGAGCATCCTGGACTAAGATAACACGCTTCCAGATTGCCATAGTTCACAAACCACTGATCATTGCCAAGAGCCCAATCAATTAGGCTATAAATTCTATCCTCAGGATCTTGCTTATTGCTCCATGAATATTTACACCCCTTCCTTCTGATTTGCCCAAGGCCAACCTCATCTATACACTTCTAAAAATCTTGTGTTTCTGCCTGTTGGACAGGAGCCCCATTAATTCTATCATGGACTAATAGAATTGTATTTAAATCTCCCATTATTACCCATGGTTTTGTCATATTGTTGTTGATCATGTTCAATTATTCCCAAATTTGCTTTCTACCCTCAATAGTGTTGTAGCCATAAATGTAAGTGATATGGCATTCAAATCTAGAGTAGTTGTCTTTCACATAGCAATGAACTACTTGAGGATGTGACGATATAATACTGACCATAACCTGTTTTGGCTTCCAACAAATCCATACTCTGCCATTAGGACTTGAACTATAATCTGCCTCTACTTTCTAATCTGCTCCCAGTTTCCTCTTTATTCTTTCAGCCTTATTATCTTTCATCTTAATCTCAAGACAACCGACTAGAATCACTTTATTTTTAAGTAGAAAAGATTTAAACTCTTTCTGCTTGTAGGGCTTATTCAGCCCTCTGATATTCCATGATCCAAAAATCATGAGGGGTTCTTATTGATTGAATTAGGAACCCTTTCCACATTGCTTGTGGCTTTCTCTGCATCAATCCTTAGGGCACTAAACTTATTTTGTTTTAGCACCCTCTCCATTTCAGTACTTGCCCTTATCTTATCTTGCACATCTGGTTTCTTCACTATCTGCTTCCCTCTATCATTGTTGCTAATCCCCTCCCTTGGTCCGTCTTCAGACTGGTGCCCAGTTATGATCGAATTAACTGCATCAATTGAGCTCTCAGGTTGTTCAACTATTGAATCCCTAGCTATTGGATTCAGCAGCTGTTCCTTCCCTTTATCATTGCTTGGATCATTTTTAGCCCTCCATTCCTTCTTCTGATTTTTCCTCTCTTTGTTCACTTGCTGTTGTTTTCAATCGTCAATGCCATCAAATTTCTTCTTATAACTGCTTGTGACATGTCCTATTTGAAGATAGTCTTGACAGAATAGGGGTTTTCACTCATATTCTACAACCTGCATACGACACTGTCCATTAGGCATCTCTAATGGAATTTCATCTGGTAATGGTTGTGATATGTCCATTTCAATGAGCATCCTAGCATAAGCAATTCTGTCTTCCTGTGCTGTCAATTTATCAGTACAAATAGGTCGTCCTAAGCAGCTGGCTATTCTTTCCAAATTTCCAGTAGTCCAAAATTGGATAGGTAAGTTTGGTAGCTTTACCCACATAGGAATGTTTTGATCAAAATCCTTACACATCTGAAAATCTGGACATCATTGCTTGAGCACAAGAGGTCTGTAATTAAAGGTATATGGCTCATTCTGCAGAATTGTAGTTTTGTCTTCCTCACAATCAAATTTGAACAGAAAATACCCATCGTTATGGAGATATACCTGAGGGGTATTGACTGTATTCCATACTCCATAAACGAATTTGAGCATCTCCTTAAACGTAGGATTTCCTCCAATGACATAGCCAATTAGAGCTAGACTCCATTTCTGGTTTTGCTCTTCAATTTCTTTTGGATTCAGTTTAACTACCTTCACACCATCCTTCATTACTGGTGGATAGTACTCAAGCTTCAGTCCCAACTTCTGCTGTCGATTTCCCTTAACCACTTCTGCCATAGTAGGTTTCATTTCAGTAGATTTGGCTGAGAAAGTGAGCTTCCTTGCTGCATTTGAAGCTCCTACATCTGGATCTGGTGGAGTCTCTTCCTGCCTTGGTGGAATCTCCGTTTGCATTGTTGTTGGTGCACTCCCTATCCCTGTCATCCATTGCATCAATTGAATCGGTTCTAGAGTTTGGGGAACGCCGGATTTCGGTGTTATTTGCCTAGAAGTTCCTTCGTTAACTTTTGGTGAGGTCACCGCCGGAGCAGCTTGTCTCTTCTTCCTTGCCATTTCTAACCAGTGGCGCACGCTAGTAGTCCTCACGTAACATGCACCGAGAGAAATTTATTGTCGATTCCTCCAATCTTATCGAGGATTTCACTAAGCAGTTTCCTTCTTGCTACAACAGTTTATTTCGGTTAGTTACAGTTTTAAAATTTCTGTAAATACTGGACACAAGTGAACATGGGTTCATGGATTGTGTGTGGCTATCATATTTATCTTTTTATTTTTTAAATTTTAGTATTACGTATAGGTAGAAAAAAATAGTATAAATATTACCGTTAAATGTCTTAAGATGTGCCAAGTGACCAGAGGCGGACCTACACAGTCACTAGAGGGGTCACGGGAACCTGTTAACTTCGACAAAAACTCTGTGTGTATATATATATATATATATATATA
>ML272894.1:0-14449 GCA_005239495.1 Nicotiana undulata
TATCTCTCCTTTTTCCATTCTACTTCCCACTGAGGGCAGTTTTTGATGAGATGGTCAGTTTTTGAACACTTGTAGGATCCCTCATTAACTGGACTTTTTTGGTGCATTTGCCTTGTTTTCCTCCCCTAGAGATGCCCTTCTTCCTCATGAGAAAGTTTCTAAATTCTTTGGTGATCATGGACATCTCATCCTCCTCCAGATCTTCTCCTTCAGTAATCCTCAGTGCTAGACTTCTCTCATTCTTTGGGGCATCCATCTTCAGGGTTTGCCTTCTGAGTTCATAAGCAGTAAGATTTCCAATTAACTCATCCAGTCTAAGAGTTGCCATATTTTTGGATTCCTGGATAACAGTGATCTTNTAGAAGTGTACCTCTAGATCTTTTGACTTGAGGTGTTCCTTCATGGGCTACTTGTAGAGTGTCCCAGATTTCCTTGGTTGTTGTGCATCTTTGGATTCTACAGTATTCATCAGGACCTAGTCCACATACTAGCCACTTCTTGACCTTGGCATTCTTCTCCCATTTCTTCAAGTCTTCAGCCGTGCAGTCAACCCTAGTCTTAGGTACATATACATCTTCATCAGTCTTCTTCATTGTTGCAAGGGGTCCATCAGTGACTATGTCCCATAGTTCATAGTCCTCTCCAATAAGATGGTCCTTCATTCTATTTTTCCACCAAGAATAGTACTGGCCATTGAAGAGTGGTGGCCTTGCGGTTGATTGACCTTCCCAGTTCCCAGGTGGTGCACTCATCCTGATCTTTTCCAAGGTGTTAGCCTTTTCAAGGATAACCTGCTCTGATACCAATTGATGTTTTAGACTTCAATACTACACAATAATATAAGTTAATTGTGTAGTACCCAATTTTCGAGTGCTGTCTAATAAGAAGAACCCGGTTCTTCTTTGTGTACTACTTTCTACTGTTGCAGAATAATTAAAGCAGTAAAGTAAAGACACGGAGATTTTTACGTGTAAAACACCTGGCTCAAAAGGTGAAAAAATCACGACCTACTCCTCAGTAGGATTTGCTCAAACTCTTCACTAAAACTCTGAGCCAAAACGGACTTACAAAATAAACTCTTTTGTAATCCTAGGACTAACTCTAATCCTCTTTGTATCAACTAGCCTCTAGCTAATTTCTACAGATTTCAAGCTAACTCTAACTTGAACAATGTGTACCTATTACAATTGCTTCTATGAAAGCTGAAAAGATACAATGTTAAAACTCCTACTACAATCAACTAGACTCAATACACAAACGATGGAAATATTTCTTCTAGTTGAACTGTAGCCTTTGTATCGCACAACAATTCTGCTTGCAAAATATCTCTGGGACTTTTGCTTCAGATATTGATTCACTTTAGTACTCGTGCGTCCAAAAAATTTCAGCAGTAATATATTGAGTATTTATAGAGTCCGTTTGTTGAGTCCAATTCAATTCTGATCCAACTCTTTTTGGGTAAACGAGTTTGATTGTAACTCAACTTCCTTCCTCTATTTCTGTCCTAGCTGGAATCAACTCTGTCATCTTTATCAGTTTGCAACCTTTTCGTATTAGAAGACATTCTCCTAGTTCTTTGATACTCATCAAACACTGATGTCTCCTATGCAAGTATGATTCTTGTGCCAATTGTTCCGTTCAGATGTGTATGCTATGATGGACCTGGTTCAACTTTGTCATCTTTTGTCAATCTTTAAAACCCGTTCAGTGACATGGGCCAACACCTCCATTTATTGTGTCAACAATGTGAACATGTTTCGTGCCCATCTCTTCAATTTTCTTTGACAATAAACTCATATGGATGATTAGAGCGGGTACGTGTTATGCATTTGTATTGTTTGGGTCAATAGAAACAAAATGCATTGTTGGAATGAGTGTTGTATCCCTCGTCATCCAGCCTGAATTTTGAGCCATCTTGACAGGGAAGAATCTTACACTACGTGAATGATTTGCTTAAGAATGCACCCCCGGCTGAAACGTCTACATTAGCCTTCAGACTTATAGTCAAACACATATAGAATCTCTATCCTAGCATCTAATCCAGGATGCCATGGTGCAGATACTTCACCAACATACCCTTGAACCTTTCCCGGGTTTCTTGGAACGTTTCAGTTGATTTTATCCTGAAATACAATATCTCATCAATTTGCCTTGCAGTCTGGTTTGGTGGATAAAACTTATTTAAGAACTGCTTGACTAGTGCTCCCAAGTAGCAATGCAGTTTACTAGGAGTGAATTCAGCCAATTTTAAGCCTCCCTAGTCACTAAGAATGTTAACGGTAACAATCTGATTGCTTCAGGTGTCACATTCAACTTTCTTTGAATAACACAAATTGATAGAAAATTCTTCATATGTTGTTGTGAGTCTTCGATGTAAGACTCAGAGAACAACCCCTCGTTCTGCAGCAAATGCAACATGTTGTTTGTAATTTGAAAAGTTTTCGCTTGTATCCCAGGGACTGCAATTGCAGTTGCTAGATTGTCAGCGGTTGGTTGCGCCCCATCATATAGAGCAGCCTTCAGCACAAAGGGTGCTACCACTCTCATGTTTGGGTCAACTTGGTTATTTTTATTCTTCATGTTGTAGTTCTCAACGTCGTCCATTTCGATTTCGATTTATTCGTTCTGTTTTAGTTGTTTTCCCTTCTTGTTATCCCGATTCAATGTCCTGAATACTTTCTCAGGATCTAAGAGACCTTTAAATAGTTCACTAGTTCTCAAGTAGCTTTTACGCATGCACTCAAGGCACAAAAGAATTCAAATGTGAGAATTTCAATGGAAATATTAAAATTGATCTAAACTACGAATCCTAGCAATTCTTTCAAGTTGTAATGAATAACACCATTAGTTCCCCGGAAGTGACGCCAAAATTTGATCACGCCTAGCTATGCTTTATAAAGAGGGACTAAGGGGTACCTGCAAAAATAATGCGGTTCAAGAGTCCGGAGTCGAAACCCACAGAGAAGTAACTGTTGATACTAAATTTTGCTCATATTTTATAAAGTATTTCATATACTGTCAAAATATCATTTTGCATTATCACCCATCCAATAGGGGTCATATAAGTATTTTCTATAATTTTCAATACTTTAAAATTAATTTTCTCGCATTTACATTATTCAAATATTTATTAATTATCCCTTCAAATTATTTTGGGTGATTTAGTCATACAACTTTATTATTTGTACCAACATGCATGTTTTACAAATATTTTACTTTATTTTATATAATTACATTTGTATTTTTATATTGTTTACACATTTTTGACAATAATAGCTTATATTTCACAATTAAATTGCATTTATTATTTTATTTAGGGTCAAAATAACTTTTTATATGTTTACAACCTTTGGCTATTATTTTAAAAATACTTATTTGCTCGAATAACATTTTTATACTTGTTTTGCTATTTTATTAATTTCATTATTTTTAAATTTTGGCTCAAGTTATGCCAAATTTCAGACCGAATTAATGGCCCAAACACCCTAAAACCTTAGCCCAATAAGCCCCACAACCCAAACAAAGCAACCCATTTTATAAGACCCTGTCGGAACCCATCTCCTGACCCGCCCCATCAATCTTAAATCCCGGTCGTTGATCTCAGATGATCAACGACCCACAACAACCCTACCCCTTTAACTACCCAACCCCAAACCCTGATACCCATTTTCCTTAAACTGTTACAACCCATATTCGCGTACATTAGATCACACCGTAATTTAGTTGATGTAAATCCGAGAAGAGATTATCTTTGAGATGATAAGACGTTAATCTTATTGGTCTTAAATGATACAAGGGTGTATAAGAGTGGTTGTCACGACCAAATTCCCAACTTTAGGGATCGTGATGGCGCCTAACACCACACTTGCTAGGCAAGCCAATGTTACAATTTGAGTAGCCAACTTCCTTTGATTATCTTCTTAAACATCAATAAATAAATCTAATGTAAACTTCATTTAAATGATTTTCAAAGATAAAATAATAAACAATTGAATAAAAATGAACCACGAACTAATTATATAAATAACTCTAAGATTACCCAGGGTCTGGTGTCACAATTCACGACCTACTAAAGAGTACTACAAATACTGGGCTGAAAGAAATAATGTAACTGTTCTGAATAAAATAAAATAACGTTTATGAAAATAGGAGAAGACTCTCGGGATCTGCGAGCGCCGACAGGCGGCAGATATACCTCGTGTCTCCGAATAAATGAATAGCCGCTCTAAATATGTCTACTACTGTTCGATACCTCGATCTGCACAAAAGAGTGCAGAGTGTAGTATTAGTACAACCGACCCATGTATTGAGTAAGTGCCGAGCCTAACCTCGACGAAGTAGTGACGAGGCTACGGCGGGGCATTAACAACATATAACCTGTGACAATAATATATACTATAACGCAATAAAACAATTTTACACGAACAAGAAAAATATAACTGAGACGATAAATATAAAGCAAGAAGGAAATCTAAGCAAATAATTAAGTATTGCAACAACAATGAAATAACTCAGCCGCCTTTTCCAGGCCACAGCTATAACAAACTCTCAAATAATTTCCAAGTTTTCAAACTTTAACTTTAAATAAATCTAGTGCCAAAATATGAAAAATAGTAATATAAAATGGTAGTGTTAAAATCTTTGTTTTTCTTTGAAAATTATTAAAAATATAATTGTCCTCCCTTATTGCTCCTTGTTGCGGCGTGTAACCCGATCCCACCAGACATATCATATCAATTTATTTACCCGTATCATGATCAATTTATTCATCCGTATCATAATCAATTATCCACCCTTATCACAGCCCCCTTATCACTGTCTTTCAAGTCAAAGCTTTTCACAATATTTATGTCTCGATAAATTGTAAACAGAACAAGTTTCACTTTAAAATAATAGTAAAAGCAGAGTATGAAATAATGACAATAAAACAATGAGTGTTCCAACCTTTATTTTATAAACAGTAAAACATGCATATTCTCCCTTATCATTGTCTTGTAGCGGCGTGAAACCCGATCCCACCTATTCACAATATCACAATCAATTATCCACCCTTATCACAGCCCCTTATCACACCAATTTTGTTTATTCATCAAAAAATTTTACAGTTCAGGCAAAGCCTTTCACAACACTTTTATTTCAACAAATTTCAGACATAAAACAGTATAGCTCGTAAGATTCAACCAATATCATTTCACAATAAAACTAACCAGAATATATGTAAACACCGTAACGCTGTCAACCCAGCTCAGTCTTTATGTACCATGATAAAATCAAGAGAACATCCAACACTTTTAATACACTTGCCACAACAATTGACAACAATCAATTGAAACCAAACAACCACGTAAACCTCAACAATCATAAAACAGTTAAACTGCATTCCTCATCACTTCCTCAATATTATCAAAAATGAAACCAACAAGAACGAATATATATATATATAATTCGTAAAAACAATGCCAAACCGCTCAACCGTTTTGTACCACAAGGAATCCAGCTAAAACAGCCAATACTCTTTCCAAAATAACCACAACAATATCTAACAATAAAATAACAAGTCCAAGTAGCCATAGAAACAATAATGGACATAGAACAATTAAGACAAGAATCAATTAAGTTGGAAACGGGAAAGGGGATCATGCTTAACAGGCAAATTGGGTGGTGCATAGATACTCGTCACCTCACCTATACACCACGCCCATGCATTTCACATAGCAAACAAGTGGGGATTCCTATTCCCTCAAGTCAAAGTTAGACCAAACACTTACCTCAATTTCACAGGCCACTCACTGCTAAATTACAGCTTTTCCTTTAGAATCTTGCTCGAATCTAATCATAATTAACTAAATATCATTAATTAAGGCTAAAGGAACTAACTTTATTGAAAATTATAATTTTTTCTAAGTTTTCTCAAAAAAGGTGAAAACCCGACTCCGGACCCGCTTGGTCTAAACTCGGGGTTCAGACCAAATTACGTTTACCCATTCACCCACAAACCCAAATATATAATTAGTTTTTAAATCCGACCTCAATTCGAGGTAAAGATTCGATTTTTACAAAATTCCCTAATTCTACCAACACCCTCAATTTTTACCATGAAAATTCTTAGTTTTTGATTTAAAAGTGATGAAAAATAATGGGTAATTGAAAGAGTAAAGTTTATAATTGATTACCTATGACTTGGGGATGATATTTGGTGAAGAAATTCGTTCCTAGGACTGGTGGGGTTCGAAAATTTGAAGAAGATCTGCCCGTTTTATATATATTTTTTGCCAGCTATTCTACCTCGGTTTTCGTGCCACACGATCTCGAAACTCGATTTTTATGTGTCCAATGGATTCCTTGTGCAATTATAATCAAGTTAGGCTTTTGAATCACTCAATTTGGCCTTAAGGAGATATGTAGGTTTTAATATTTGCAATTAGTGCAGATTTTTAATACGTTATCAGAGCCAATTTCGTAATTAACCTGAAAAATCTGGTTACCTTAGTAAAATGCCTATAAAACCCTCATACAATGTCCAAAGTTGATGATTCTATTTGCTACGAATCCGTAATTACGATACAGATCTAATACTTCATTCAAAACATAAATCGGAGCTCATTTGTTCAGTATGATATCATTTATACTTGAATAAACGACGTCGAAGCATAAGAAAGAACGAGCGCAACACAACCCAAACCTATTTGAAACTCACCCGAACCCTCGGGGCCCTATATCAAATATGCACGCAAGTCTAAAAGCATCATACGGACTTGCTCGTGCGATCAAATCATGAAAATAACATGTAAAAATACGAATTAAACCTCAAAACTCATTATTTTCCTCAAGAACACTTATAGTTCATAACTTTTCAATCGGATGTCCGAATCACGTCAAACGAACTCTGTTTTTACCAAATTTCACAGGCAAGGCTTAAATATCATAACAAATCTGTACCGGGCTCCGAAACCAAAATACGGGCCTATGATGACCCAATGGGTCATTTTATAAATTTAGACTCCGTTATATGATTATTAGCCATAAAAAGATTAATTTTAACTACCTCGATTTGTGTGTGTAGTCCGGGCGTGAAACCAGAAAGATTTTATGTTAAAATATAAGAAACAATAATTTTTAGAATTACAAAATTTGGTTTTAGTTGACTTGAGTTAACATTTTGAGTAAATGGACTCAAATCTGTGTTCCGACGATCCCGGAAGTTCCGCAGTAAAATATGGAACTCGGGCGTATGCCCGGAAATGAACTCCGAGGTCCCAAGCCTTAGAAAGAAATATTTGAAAGAAATTGTTTTGCTGAAATATTTATGAAATAATGAAAAGAATTAATGTTTGAAGTTATTGGTATCGGGCTCGTATTTTGGTTCCGGAGGCCGGTACAGATTTGTTATGATATTCAGGCCTTGCCTGTGAAATTTGGTGAAATACGGAGTTCGTTTGACGTGATTCGGACATCCGGTTGAAAAGTTATGTACTATAAGTGTTTTTTAGGAAAATAATGAGTTTTGAGGTTTAATTCGTTGTTTTACATGTTATTCTCATGATTTGATAAAAGGAGAACGTCCATACTATGCTTTTAGACTTGCGTGCATATTTGATTTAGAGCCCCGAGGGCTCGGGTGAGTTTCAAATAGGTTTGGGTTGTGTTGCGCTCGTTCTTTCTTATGTTTCGACGTCGTTTCTTCAAGCATAAATGATATCATATTGAACAAACGAGCTCTGATTTATGTTTTGAATGAAGTATTAGATCCGTATCGTAATTACGGACCCGTAGCAAAAAGAATCATCGAATTTGGACATCGTATGAGGATTTTATGGCCATTTTACCAAGGTTGCCCAGATTTTTCAGGTTAATTACGAATTTACTCATGACGGCGTATTTTAAAAACCTGCACTATTTGCAAATCTTAAAACATACATATCTCCTTCATTATAAGGTCAAATTGAGTGATTCAAAAGCCTAAATTCATTAGAATTTCACAAGGAATCCATTGGACACAAGAAAATCGAGTTTAGGTATCGTTTGGCACGAGAAACGAGACAGAATAGCTGGCAGAAAAATAAATACAAAACGGGTAGACTTCTTCTTCTTCAAATTTTCGAACCCCACAGCCCTAGGAACGAATTTCTTCACCAAATATCATCCCCAAGTCATAGGTAATCAATTCTAAACTTTACTCCTTCAATTACCCATTGTTTTTCATCACTTTTAAATCAAAAACTAAGAATTTTCATGGTAAAAAATGAGGGTCTGGGTAGAATTAGGGAATTTTATAAAAATTGAATCTTTACCTCGAATTGAGGCCGGATTTCGAAATTAATTATATATTTGGGTTTGTGGGTGAATGGGTAAACGTAATTTGGTCTGAACCTCGAGTTTAGACCAAGCGGGCCCGCCGTCGGGTTTTCACTTTTTTTTAGAAAACTTAGGAAAAATTATATTTTTCAATAAAGTTAGTTCCTTTAGCATTAGTTAATGATATTAAGTTAACTTTGATTAGATTCGAGCAATTTAGATGTGAATTCAAAAGGAAAAGCAATAATTGAGCTGAGAGTGGCCTGCAGAATTGAGGTAAGTGTTTGGCCTAACTTTAGCTTGAGGGAATAGGACTCCCCACTTGTTTGCTACGTGAATTGCATGGGTGTGGTGTATAGGTGTGGTGACGAGTATCTATGCACCACCCAAATCGTTTGTTAAACATGATCCCCTTTCCCGTTCCCACTTATTTGATCATTGTTTTAACTGTTACATGTTCATTATTGTTTCTATGATTATTTGGCCTTGTTGAATTGTTGTTAGTTATCGTTGAGACTATTTGGAAAGAGTATTGGTTGTTTGAGCTAGTTCCCTTGTGATATAAACATGGCTGAGAGGTTTGGTATTGTTTTTATGAAATAAATATATATATTTTGATATTCCTGTTGGTTTCATGGTTGAGAGGTTATTGATGAGGTTATAAGAAAAATACAGTTTATTATTTATAATTTTTGAGGTTCGCGTGTTTATTGGGTTTCATTGAGTTATTCCCAATTGTTGTTGTAAGTGTGTTAAAGATGTTGGTTGTTTTCTTGAGTTTATCATAGTATATAAAGACTGAGCTGGATTGACAGCGTTACGGTGTTTACTTATATTCTGGTTGGTTTTATTGTGAAATATTATTGGTTAAAGCTTACGAGCTATATGATTTTCTGTTTGAAATTGGGGAAATAATAGTATTGTGAGGGGCTTGGCTTGAATCGTGAAAGTTGAAATAGATAAATAAATATATATGACTGTGATAAGGGTGGACATGAGAAATAAATATATATGACTGTGATAAGGGTGGACAAGAGAAATCAATATATATGATTGTGATAAGGGTGGACAGGAGAAATAAATATATATATGACTGTGATAAGGGTGGACAGGAGAAATAAATATATATGATTGTGATAAGGGTGGACAGGAGAAATAAATATATATGACTGTGATAAGGGTGGACATGAGAAATAAATATATATATGACTGCGATAAGGGTGGACAGGAAAAATATAAATATATGACAGTGATAAGGGAGGATATTTACATTTATATTTTACTGAAATTTTTTTCAAGAAAAAGAGAATCAAAATTTGAAAAGCTAAATGACTATTTTTACTGTTTTGTTTTTAGGAAGACAATGATTTGAAACTTTCTATTTTGTTAATATTTTCATATTTTGGTGCTAATTTTATTCAAAGATAAAGCTTGAAGAACTTGGAAATTTTGAGGAATGGGTATTAGCTGAGGCCTGAAAGAGGCGGTTGTATTATTTTAATTATTGATGTAGTATTTGAATTGATGTGTTTAGATTTCCTTCTTGTTTTATAATTATTGTCTCAGATATATTTTCTTGTTCGTGCAGAATTATTTTATTGTGTTATCGTACATATATTAATATCACAGGTTTATCGTCAAAGCCCCGCCTTAGCCTCGTCATTACTTTGTCGAGGTTAGGTTCGGCACTTACTCAGTACATGGGGTCGGTTGTGCTGATACTACACTTTGTGCTCTTTTGCACAGATCCAGGTTCTAATCAGCAGTAGAGGATTCCAGGATGACCACCCGATTCATTTAGAGACACGAGGTACATCTGCCGGCGTTTGCAGATTCCGAGAGTCTTCTCCTATTTTACATATATTGTTTTATATTATTCAGAACAATTATACTATTTATTTCAGCCATTATTGTAGTATTCCTTAGAAGTTCGTGGATTGTGACACCAGACCCTGGGGTAGTCTTAGAGTTATTTACATAATTAGTTCATGATTCGTTCTAGTTAAACGGCTATTGTTATCATCTTATTTTATTTTGTTGAGAATTGTTTTAATTAGGCTCAATTGAAATTTATTTATTTATGCTCAAGTAATTAATCAAGAAAATTAGCTAAATGAATTCTAACATTGGCTTGCCTAGCAAGTATGGTGTTAGGCGCCATCACGATCCCTGAGGTTGGGAATTTGGGTCGTGACAGGGCCTGATACCAATGAATTTTAAACATTAATTCTTTTCTTTATTTCATAAATATTTTAGCAAAAGAATTTATTTCAAAAATTGATTTCTAAGGCTTGGGACCTCGGAATTCATTTTCGGGCATACGCCGGGGTCCCATATTTTACTGCGGAACTCTCGGGATCGTCAAAACACAGATTCGAGTTCGTTTACTCAAAATGTTGACTCAAGTCAACTAAAACCAAATTTTTTATTCTAAAAATTATTATTTCTTATATTATTCACATAAAAGCTTTCCGGTTTCACGCTCGGATTGCGCAAGAAAATCTAGGTAGTTAAAATTAATATTTTATGGATAATAAGTCTAGAACGGAGTCTAAATTTATAAAATGGCCCCTTGGGTCATCACAGTGGTTAACAAATATTAGAAGTTCAAAGTAAAACGAATCAATGATGTTGTAAAATGTTTTTTTCGGTAACACTAGAGGTGCTTAGTATGATAAGGAGATCATGTATCAAGGTATTTGAATAATATAATATCCGTATAATAAATCTTGAAGTCAAGCGAGTTATGAAACAAAAGTTGCCACAAGTTGTCGCAACTTACGTTCATAATTTTACTTAAAATTTAGGTCTATTGTTACTAAGATTTTCTCTTAATGTACTTAAAATTACGGGGTGATATACCCACTAAATTGGATATCTATGAGTCTAATTTCTAACACATTAAACCATTCATCGATACAACTTCGGAGTGGAGAGATGTTTGCATTTTTGCGAGACTGTGCAAGTAGCTCTCTATGGGACCCACTTAGATGGTTGAGATATATTAATACATATGATACGCCTAAAGCCCATTTTAACTCATTATTTTTAACTCTTTTCAGACCCTAGACACCTAATAAATTTCTCTCAAGGTTCTCTCATGATCCAAGACCCAAACAAAGATCAAACAACACAAATCAAGTGTGGAGAATCCCATGGCGCTAGTGAGTTTTTTGTTGTTGTTGTTGTTGCTGATTTTTGTGCGGTTCCAGCTCGTGTGGGAGGTTTTTTTAAGTGGTTTAAGTTCTTCAAAATACTCTCTTAAATTTTTAATATCAATCTTACATGATTTCATGTCTTCCAAAGTGGTTCTAGTGCCGAAAAACTCGAATTGATTTCTAGGTTCGCTTCCTTGTTCCTGTGGCTGCATTTGAAGGATATTTCGTGGAGAAGTAAGGTCAAATTGGAGTTGTTCTACCTGTTTAAAGTCAAGGAAACTCTTACTCTACATGTATTTAAATTTATCCAAGTTACGGCTAAGTAGTTGAAGCTAGAACTTATGAGATATCTTTCGAATGGCTTGTTAGTGATGTTGTTGATTGGTGGACTATTTTGGGAGGCTTAATATGATTATTATTGATGTTGTATGGGCTGTTTGGTAATTGTTTTAACTTGTGTGAAGTCATATAAATAGGGGAGGTGTTGTCTGTTTCATCGTAAAATAGGTTGCAATATATATATATATACTAGTTATGACGCTTAAATAATAACGATAGTATCATTTCTCTTATTATAGACCCGTGAGATTTGCATAGATTGATGTTGGTAGGTATATACAAGGTATGTGGGGCTATCCCTTTCCATGTTTTGAACGACTCCGATAGTACATGGTGTAACGAACGAGCTTCCAAATATACTCCACTCTTAAAAGCTAGTAGTACTTACATTGTTTCCCTTCTTATGGAACAATTGATGTTGATGTTGCTTCTCTTATTCTTATATTTTCAATGTTGTTGGTATTTCCTTATTCTTATAAGATTCATGATGAAGATCTAGTCCTAATAATGTGTATGGAGGTTACCGACCTTACGTCACTCCGAAAGGTTTAGAATGTGATTCCCATGAGTCCAACTTGCATTATATATATATGTACCTATTTTACTTTACCGATTCGCGCTATAGTCGGCCGGGTATGACACCTATTGCACAACCACTTATCAGTTGGGTTTACCGAGTTCCACATGGCCGAATGCCATTCTATCGAGCCTTATATGGCCAAGTATGTTTTACCGAGCCTATTACGACCGGGTACGATATGTTGATGAATATGCTCATAGAGGCTTATTGTTTTTAAAGATATGCATATATATATATATATATATATATATATATATATATATATATATATATATATATATATATATATATATACACATACATGTATGTATCATGTATTTCACGTCAGTCGCCCTCAGAGGCACTCATATGTTACTGGTTGTATATTCTCTATCCTTGTTTACATTATTGTTCTTATTTATGTTTTCTTGCCTTACATACTCACTACTTTATTCGTACTAACGTCTCTTTTATTTATGGATACTAAATATCGTATTGCAGGTCCTAATAGACAGGTAGACGAAGCTCCCCCGCCACAGTAGGCTGCCGAGTTCATCGGTTATTGGGGAGATCCCTTCTTCGGACTTTCCGTAGTCTTGGTACGCATTTTTGTTATAGACATTATGGGTATGTCGGGCCCTGTTCCGGAAATGTTGCAACACTTGTGTTCCTTTAGAGTCTCATAGACAAGTGTCATCTCATATATAGTTTTGGATAGCCTTGTCGACTGGTTTTTAATGTATAGCCTATCATGGCATCCTTGTTGGCTCGTAACTTATATATAACTTTATGACAGCCTTGTCAGCCCGGGTTAATATGTTCATGCCATTATCTGTTATTGTTGGTTTTTATGATTCGGGTATACTATTTATGTTGATCTCGTCGGCCCTTAAAGTGTATGTTAGTGCTCGACAGGTATGGCCTGGGTGCCAGTCATGGCCCTCCAGTTTGGGTAGTGACATAAACAACCGCCCCCAAACACTCTCAACCCTTATCTTCTCTCTTTTGTGAAACCCTAGCAGTTGCCTCCCTTAATCCTCTCTGATTCTGACCTAAATATGGAATCATTTCATGATTTCCTTACCTTATGTGCTTTGCCTCGTTATTACTTACACGATTATGGTATTACTTAGTACTTACCCATTTTTGGAAAGTACCAGGCTTCGAATCAAGGGAAATTACCTTCATTCGTTAAGATCCAGATATTTCATCTATATACATTCATAACAACGCTAAATGGGTTCGATTCACTAAGATCTTCGGCCAATCTTTGATTTCTGTAAAACTAGGGTTTGTCTGGTTTTCTCCTAATCCGATTCAAAATCGATTTTGCACGCTACTTTTTCCTTATTTTTGTGATCCGATTGATGTTTTCCTTTTCTGATTTTGGTAAATTGAACACTATAAAACCCCTCCCCTAAATCCCATATAACGGACCTAATTACTATTATTCTCTCATTATCACTCATTCTATACTATTTTGAAACTTGGGCTCTTGGCCGGCTGAAAGCCAAGGCCACCGAAATTCGACTGTTTGACATTTCTCAGTGTGAGCACTGCCCATGGTTCATCTGAGACCCTTGGGAACTCTGACACACTGAGCATTTTGGGATTTATACTATTATCTTTGCTACTGATAAGCGAGTTGTTGTTGGCATTTTGTTTTCTCCCTTATTTGTGCATTAATTCTGCAAAATGGTAAATACTTACTCTCGCAATTTGATTCTCTCTTATGTGTGTTCATGCTTTGAATGCCCATGTCATTTAAGCCTTTGTGAATCAGTATGCTACTATTTGGCTCTGATGTAGTCTTGTTTGCCTTAGAGTTATCCTGTAGCCCTGCGTTTTTCTAGCATCTAAAACTGTCTAAACTCTAAGCTTTGATGCTTGCCCATTGTACGTGCAACTTTGAATGAATTTTTACTATCTTAAGCATGTTTAGCTATTATGATTACATGTTGTTTGTTATGAGTCCTTTATCATGCCTTGCTTTGAATTCTTGTACTAAAACTCTTCAGGAACTATTTCCTGCCCAAAACTGTCACGACCCATTTCCGGGTTGTGATGGCGCCTGTCGTGGAACCAGGCTAGCCAACCG
>MDKH01182074.1:0-13336 GCA_005239495.1 Nicotiana undulata
GGGACTCGGAGATCTGCGGACGCTGCAGATTATACCTCGAGTCTCCTGATACTGCTACTGCTGTCTAGCTGAGATACCGCGTACTAGGACCTGGATATGCAAGATATGAAGGTTCTGATAAGTGCGTACGATAAGTTTGGACTTATACATATCTTCGGATCGCGGGTGGCCTAGGAAGGATTCAACTTTGGTTGAAGTTGATAATTTTAAGAATTTATGAGTTCATAAGTTTAACTTAGGATTGATTTTTATGTTATTGTATTTTGTTTCATATTTTGAGCTCTTGAATAAGTCCATATAGTGTATTTGGACTTATCAACGTAGTTTGTAGGGGACTCGAAGGGCTCAAGTGAGTTTCGACGCGTTTGGAGCAAGTTTTGAAGGATATGAAATGTCGAATCATAAATTTCTGTACTTGATCTGACTTCATAAGAGAACTGAGCCTAATATATAAAGTATTTAATGAAGATTTCTTGAAGAGAGTTGTAGTTTTTTTAATCTAGTTTCCAAAAATTCAAAGTGATCATCATACGATATCTGTAAGACAAGTTATGACTGTTTTAGTGAAGGAAGAGAAATTATGTCATTCTTGAAAATCTGCACTAAATGCCACGACCCAATTCTCCCTCCGACTGGGTCTAGTGACGACACCTAGTCTAGACGACTAGGTAAGCCTACTCCTCAAACAAAATTTAGATAAAATAGGTAAAATACAGTAAGTGAAATAAATCCTAATTAAGTCGACGCCGCTCGACATTAACGGTTACTTTACCCAGAATCCGGAATATCACCATACATCACAAGCTACTCTACTGCTCAATATACACAACTGGAAAAGAGAAGACTGTATAGTTTCATCTACAAGTACTACAACTTCAAGATAGGAAGGGGACTCGGAGATCTGCGGACGCTGCAGATTATACCTCGAGTCTCCTGATACTACTGCTGCTAGCTAGCTGAGATACCACGTACTAGGACCTGGATCTGCACATGGGAAGGTTCTAAGCAGTCCTTACGATAAGTTTGGACTTATACATATCTTCGGATCGCGGGTGGCCTAGGAAGGACTCAACTTTGGGTTGAAGTTGACAATTTTAAGAATTTATGAGTTCATAAGTTTAACTTAGGATTGATTTTTATGTTATTGTATTTTGTTTCATATTTTGAGCTCTTGAATAAGTCCATATAGTGTATTTGGACTTATCAGCGTAGTTTGTAGGGGACTCGAAGGGCTCAAGTGAGTTTCGACGCGTTTGGAGCAAGTTTTGAAAGATATGAAATGTCGAATCATAATTTTCTGTACTTGATCTGACTTCATAAGAGAACTGAGCCTAATATATAAAGTATTTAATGAAGATTCCTTGACGAGAGTTGTAGTCTTTTGAATCTAGTTTCCAAAAATTCAAAGTGATCATCATACGATATCTGTAAGACAAGTTATGACTGTTTTAGTGAAGGAAGAGAAATGATGTCATTCTTGAAAATCTTCACTAAATGTCACGACCCAATTCTCCCTCCGACTGGGTCTAGTGACGACACCTAGTCTAGACGACTAGGTAAGCCTATTCCTCAAACGAAATTTAGATAAAACAGGTAAAATACAGTAAGTGAAATAAATCCTAATTAAGTCGACGCCGCTCGGCATTAACGGTTACTTTACCCAGAATCCGGAATATCACCATACATCACAAGCTACTCTACTGCTCAATATACACAATTGGAAAAGAGAAGACTGTATAGTTTCATCTACAAGTACTACAACTTCAAGATAGGAAGGGGACTCGGAGATCTGCAGACGCTGCAGATTATACCTCGAGTCTCCTGATACTGCTGCTGCTGTCTAGCTGAGATACCGCGTACTAGGACCTGGATATGCAAGATAGGAAGGTTCTGATAAGTCCGTACGATAAGTTTGGACTTCTACATATCTTCGGATCGCGGGTGGCCTAGGAAGGACTCAACTTTGGGTTGAAGTTGACAATTTTAAGAATTTATGAGTTCATAAGTTTAACTTAGGATTGATTTTTATGTTATTGTATTTTGTTTCATATTTTGAGCTCTTGAATAAGTCCATATAGTGTATTTGGACTTATCAGCGTAGTTTGTAGGGGACTCGAAGGGCTCAAGTGAGTTTCGACGCGTTTGGAGCAAGTTTTGAAAGATATGAAATGTCGAATCATAATTTTCTGTACTTGAGGGGGAAAACTACCAGATCTCGGTCGTAGTACCAATTTAAATATGCAATGCAGTACAGGGGGAAAGATCCCGGATCTCGGTCCGTAGTCCCAATTTAAATATGCAATGCAGTACAGGGGGAAAACTTCTAGATCTCGGTCCGTAGTCCCAATTTAAATATGCAATGCAGTACAGGGGGAAAACTCCCGGATCTCGGTCCGTAGTCCCAATTTAAATATGCAATGCAAGAATATATATATATATATATCGGATATAGCGAAGTTTCAAGAGTTGGAAAAAATCATTAGTAAATACGGGTAAGGTACTTAAACTGTGTTCAAACAGTAGTAACGAGGGAAAAATCAAGTAAAATCAGTGGTTATGATAAAATATTAAATTGTTATTCAGCTCAATCGAGGACAGTAATAATAGAATTGAAATTTAGGCAGGTTATAGAAAGAACTATGGAATTTCCGTGAAAATGTCCCATGCACACGCTCGTCACCTCACGTACACGGGGTTTTTATAGTAAAAACCAGTCAAAATATCTAAAGGAAATTCCCCAACACAGATTTAGGCAAGCCACTTACCTCGACTGTGCAAATCAATAATTAATCACGCTCTTGCCACGAGTATCCAACTCCGGGTGGCCCAAATCTATTCAATTCGATGGGATAATGTAAATATAAATTCAAGAAATCGAAATAACTACTTAATTCAGAACTAATACGCGAAATTAGAAAATTTGACCAAAACTCCCCTCGGGCCCACGTCTCGGAATCAGGTAAAATTTATATTTCCCGGACACCCATTCGCTCATGAACTCACTCGATCCAGAATCATCGAACTCCGATGTCAAAAACCCCCTAAATCCTCATATTTTCGGCTGGGGAAGTTTCATCAAGTTCCATGGCTCCCCCCCTCCCATTTTTGCTAATTAAGCTAAGGGAAAATAACGGGGATTAATGGTCTAACAAGGAAATTAGGATTACAAAATGTTACCTATGATCCTTCTCTTCAAAACCCACTGAAAATCGCCAATTTCCAAGCTCTCAAACGATTTTAGACTTATAAATTTCAAACCCTCGGATTTAGAATAAACACACAACAATTTTCGCACCAGCAGTCCTTTCAACCGCACCTGCGAAAAAGGCATTGCAGGTGCGGGATTTCATTAAATCCCCTTGGGGTCGCACCTATGGTCCATTGGTCGCACCTGCGGTTCCGCACCTGCGGGACCCAGGTCGCACCGGCGGACACTGCCTAGCCTAACCAACTTCGCACCTGCGACCTCCATATCGCACCTGCGTGATCGCACCTACGGGAAATCCTTCGCAAGTGCAAAAACACCAGAAGGTTGCCTAGTTCAGCAACTTACCAATTCCAAAATTCTTCCGTTAAGCATCCGGAACAACCCCGAGACCCCCGGGACCTCAACCAAAACCACCAACCGACCCCAATACCTCATTCCAACTTAGTCAAGCCTTAAAAACACGTCCCATAACATCAAAATACCCAAAAATGCATATATTCAAGCCTAAGAATCATACGGATTTTCAAGAATTCACCCCCGACGCCGAACCACGTCTAAACTCGTCCGAATGACCTCAAATTTTGCACACAAGTCATAATTGACATCCCGGACTTGCTGTCTCCTTTAGAATTCCATTACGAGTCCGATATCAAAATCTCACCTATCCGCCGAAATCGCCGAAATCGCCGAAATTCTAACTTTCGCCAATTCAAGCCTAAATCTACGTCTGGCCTCAAAAACATATTCCGAACACGCACCCAACCCCGAAATCACTCAACGGAGCTAACGGAGTCGACATATTTCCATTCCGGACCCGTCTTCACACAGCTCCCGCTACGGTCCAATTTCTAAGGTTAAAGCTCACCTTAAAGGACTATATTTCTGAAAACACTCCAATTTTCTTCACTCGACTCTCCGACTCGTTCCATTAGCATAATAAGACATGGAAGACACAATTAACAGGGGATCGGGACGCTAACTCTCAAAACGACCGGTCAGGTCGTTACATTCTCCCCCTCTTAAGAAAATCGTTCGTCCTCGAACGAGTATAGAAACATACCTGAAGCTGTGAATAGATGAGGGTACTGACTCCGCATATCCTGCTCGGTCTCCCAAGTCTCCTCCTCGGCCGGATGAACCCTCCACTGCACCTTGACTGAAGCAATATCCTTCGATCTGAGATTTCTAACCTGCCTGTCCAAAATGGCCACAGGCTCCTCAACATATGATAGATCCTTGTCCAACTGGACTGAGCTGAAATCCAACACATGAGTCGGGTCACCATGATATTTCCGGAGCATGGACACGTGGAATACCGGATGAACACCTGCTAGGTTGGGAGGCAAGGCCAACTCATAAGCAACCTCCCCAACCCGCTGCAATATCTCAAAAGGGCCGATGAACCTCGGACTCAGCTTACCTTTCTTCCCAAATCTCATGACGCCCTTCATCGGCGATACCCGAAGCAAAACCCGATCACCAGCCATGAATGATAAATCATGAACTCTCCGGTCTGCATAACTTTTCTGTCTGGACTGGGCTGTGCGAAGTCTATCATGAATCACCTTCACCTTGTCCAAGGCATCCTGGACCAAATCCGTACCCAACAATCGGGCCTCGCCCGACTCGAACCATTCAACTAGAGACCTGCACCGCCTACCATATGAAGCCTCAAACGGCGCCATCTGAATGCTGGACTGATAAATGCTATTATAAGCAAACTCTACAAGAGGTAAGTACTGATCCCATGATCCTCCAAAATCCATCACACAAGCACGAAGCATATCCTCCAGAATCTGAATAGTGCGCTCAGACTGTCCGTCCGTCTGAGGGTGGAATGCTGTACTGAGATCAATCTGGGTACCCAACTCACTATGAAAGGCTCTCCAGAAGTGCGAGATGAACTGAGGACCTCGGCCTGAAATAATAGATACCGGCACACCATGCAATCGGACTATCTACCTCATGTAGATATGAGCCAATCTCTCCGAAGAATATGTAGTCAATACCAGAATGAAATGAGTTGACTTGGTCAGCCGATCCACAATCACCCAAATAGCATCATACTTCCTCAGAGTCCGAGGAAGTCCGACCACAAAATCCATGGTAATCCGCTCCCACTTCCACTCTGGAAGCCTCATCTGCTGAAGTAATCCTCCCGGTCTCTGATGCTCACACTTGACCTGCTGACAATTGAGGCATCTGGCTACGAACTCCACTATATCCTTTTTCATCCTTCGCCACCAGTAGTGTTGTCTCAGATCCCGGTACATCTTCGCGGTGCCGGGGTGAATAGAGTACCACGAGCTGTGGGCCTCCTCAAGGATCAACCTCCGCAGTCCATCTACGTCAGGCACACAAATACGGCCCTGCAACACACCATCATCATCTATGGTCATATCTCTAACACCATCCCGCTGAACTCTATCCCAAAGAGCTCGAAGGTCGGGATCATCATACTGGCACTCTCAAATGCGGTCATAAAGAGAAGATCGAGCAACCACACAAGCGAAAACCCGGTGAGGCTCAGAAAGGTCCAACCTCACGAATTGGTTGGCTAAGGACTGAACATCCAAAGCTAAGGGCCTCTCAACTGCATGAAGATATGCCAAACAACCCAAACTCTCCGCCCGGTGACTCAGAGCATCGGCCACCACATTGGCCTTCCCCGGGTGGTATAATATGGTGATGTCATAATCCTTGAGTAGCTCCAACCACCTGCGCTGACGCAAATTGAGATCCTTCTGCCTGAATATGTGCTACAAACTTTGGTGATTCGTATATATCTCATAGGGAACACCGTTTATATAATGACGCCATATCTTCAGGGCGTGAACAATCGCTGCCAACTCAAGATCATGAACATGGTAATTTTTCTCATGTACCTTCAACTGTCTGGACGCGTAGGCAATCACCCTACCGTCCTGCATCAACACCGCTCCCAAGCCAATCCTCGAAGCATCACAATAGACTGTATAGAACCCCAAATCGGTAGGTAGAACTAACACTGGAGCTGTAGTCAGGTATGTCTTGAGCTTCTGAAAGCTCTCCTCACACTCTTCAGTCCAAACAAAAGGTGCACCCTTCTGGGTCAATCTAGTCATGAGTGCTGAAATGGATGAAAATCCCTCCACGAAACGGCGATAATAGCCAGCCAAATCGAGGAAACTGCGGATCTCGATAGCTGAAGACGGCCTGGGCCAACTCTGCACTGCCTCCACCTTCTTCGGATCTACCTTGATCCCATCCGAAGATACTATATGGCCTAAGAATGCCACATAATCAAGCCAAAATTCACACTTAGAGAATTTGGCATATAACTTCTTCTCTCTCAAGGTCCAGAGCACGGTCCTCAAGTGCTGCTCATGGTCCTCCTGGGACTGAGAATATACCATAATGTATTCAATGAACACAATGACGAAAGTATCAAGATGAGGCCGAAATACACTGTGCATCAAGTGCATGAAGGCTGCTGGGGCATTGGTCAACCCGAATGACATAACAAGGAACTCGTAGTGACCATATCTAGTCCTGAAAGCAGTCTTCGGGATGTCCGACTCCCGAATCTTCAACTGATGATAGCCCGAATGAAGGTCAATCTTGGAGAATACCTTGGCACCCTGTAGCTGGTCAAACAAATCATCAATGCAAGGTAACGAGTACGTATTATTCACTGTAACCTTATTCAACTACCTGTAGTCAATGCACATACGCATCGATCCATCCTTCTTTTTCACAAACAACACCGAAGCACCCCAAGGCGATACACTAGGCCTGATGAACCCCTTATCAAGCAATTCCTGCAACTGTTCCTTCAACTCCTTCAACTCCTTCAACTCAGGAGGAGCCATGCGATAGGGAGGGATGGAAATGGGCTGAGTACTCGGCAACAAATCAATGCTAAAATCAATGTCCCTGTCGGGCGGCATACCCGGAAGGTCAGCTGGAAAAATATCGGGATAATCCCTCACAACTAGGACCGAATCAACTGTAGGGGTGTCGACACTAACATCTCTCACATAGGCCAAATAAGCATCACACCCCTTTGCAACCATCCGCTGAGCCTTAAGAAAAGAAAAGACTCGATGAGGAGTATACTCTAGCGAACCCCTCCACTCTAACCTCGGAAATCCTGGCATAGCCAGCGTCACAGTTTTGGCATGACAATCAAGAATAGCATAGTGGGGCGACAACCAGTCCATGCCCAAGATAACATCGAAATCTACCATATTGAGTAATAACAAATCATCCCTGGTCTCAAAACCACTAATAACAATCAAACATGACAAAACAAAGCGGTCCACAACAAGGGAATCTCCCACAGGAGTAGAAACGTAAACGGGGAAACTCAAAGAATCCTGAGGTATCCCCAAATGTGAGGCAAAATAAGAAGACACATATGAAGATGTGGAACCTGGATCAAATAATACCGATGCGTCCCTATGACAAATGGGGACAATACCTGTAATGACTGAATCTGAAGCAATGGCCTCAGACCTGGCTAGAAGGGCATAATATCTGGCATGGCCTCCTCCTCTAGGACGACCTCGACCTCCTCGACCTCCACCTCGAGCTGCCTGAGATGGTGGGGTGGCATCCGGGGCTGGAAGTATAGCTGGGGGACCTGGTGGCAGACGTGGAACCTGATAAGTCTATGGTGGTGCACCCCTCCTAACTCTGGGGAAATCCCTCATCATATGGCGAGGGTCACCACACCGAAAATAACCCCTCTGAGGAAGATTCTGCGGCTGACTCTGAACTGGCCAGCTAGACTGGCCCGTGATAGCACCTCGAGCAGGAGGCGCTTGAGATGCTGGTGATGCATAATAAGGCTCCCGGGGTCTAGGAGGTGCTGGAATACCATTGGTTGCTGGAAGAGCTGAATATACCGGGCGACTCACAAAACCCCTACCATAGCGTGCTGCTGGTGCACGAGCTTCTGAGAAATGACCCGTCTCTCGAGACCTCTTGGCCTCTCTCTCCTCTCTGTCCCGGGTCAGCATACTCTCAATCCTCCTAGCAATGCTCACGGCCTGCTGGTAAGTGATATCAGTCTCCAACTCCCTGGCCATACTGGTACGAATGCTAGGATGGAGTCCCTCAATAAAATGGCGAACTCTCTCTCTGACAGTAGATACCAAAGCTGATGCATGTCGTGCCAAGTCATTGAATCGGACTGCATACTCTAACACGGTTATAGTACCCTGGCGTAGCTGCTCAAACTCCACACGCCAAGCATCCCTGAGACTCTGAGGGACAAACTCCAGCAAGAACATATCAGAATACTGAGCCCAAGTAAGCGAGGTTGCCTCATCCGGACTACTAAGCTCAAATGCACGCCACCACTGATAGGCTTCTCCTCTCAGCTGGAAAGTAGTGAAAGAGACCCCACTCATCTCTACAATTCCCATGGTACGAAGGATGCGATGACACTTCTCAAGAAAACCCAGAGCGTCATCTGAAGCTAAACCGCTGAACTCAGGTGGGTGGTACTTCTTGTACCTCTCAAGACGGAGTTGCTCAGACTCGGACACAGCTGCTCTGGCCTCAGACTGAACTGGAGCTGCTGGAGGCATAGGAATATACTCTGGGACCTGCTCCATATGGACCCTCTGCTCAGGAGTACGGGCTGCGGGAGTCTGGGTCCCTCCCCAGGCCTGGGATGTAGCTGGGGCTAGTGGAAGTAGTCCCGCCTGAGACAGAGTACTGAAAGCACTCATGAACTGGGCCAAAGTCTCCTGAAGGGCTGGAGTGATAATAGGGACCTCCGGTGCCCCTCCAACTGCAGCTGCTGCGGGATCCTCCGTCACTACTCTAGCCGGTGCTCAAGCTGCACCGCGTGCTCATACCCTACCCCAACCCCTGCCTCTAGTGGCTCTGGCTGGGGACTCGGGTGCCTGATCGTCGGTACGTCCGGTGTGAGTGCGAACCACCTGTAAGCAAGAATAGAATAGAGTTTAAGAATTTTGGTAGTAATAATCAGCACGAGAAGGGATTCCAAGAAGTATGATCTTTCCTAACAGTTACATAGCCTCTCGAAGATAAGTACGGACGTCTCCGCGCCGATCCGCGAGACTCTAATAAACCGGATTTTGATGTTGTGACTCTTATGAACCTAGATGCTCTGATACCAACTTGTCACGACCCAATTCTCCCTCCGACTGGGTCTAGTGACGGCACCTAGTCTAGACGACTAGGTAAGCCTATTCCTCAAGCGAAATTTAGATAAAACAGGTAAAATAACAGTAAGTGAAATAAATCCTAATTAAGTCGACGCCGCTCGGCATTAACGGTTACTTTACCCAGAACCCGGAATATCACCATACATCACAAGCTACTCTACTGCTCAATATACACAACTGGAAAAGAGAAGACTGTATAGTTTCATCTACAAGTACTACAACTTCAAGATAGGAAGGGGACTCGGAGATCTGCGGACGCTGCAGATTATACCTCGAGTCTCCTGGTACTGCTGCTGCTGACTAGCTGAGATACCGCGTGCTAGGACCTGGATCTGCACATGGGAAAAACATGCGCAGAAGGGCGTGAGTACTCCACATTTGGTACCCAGTAAGTGCCAAGCCTAACCCCAGTCAAGTAGTGACGAGGTTAGGTTGAGGCTCTACTGAGGTTGCAATTCAAAATAAGACAGATATAGTTAACAGTTAAGTAGACAGTAATAATTAACGGCAATTCAAAGTAAAGATCAGAAGAAAAGAGTAATGAATCTCCTGTTCGGCACATCATATAACTCAGATGATAATCGTGCAATGCAATACAGGGGGAAAGCTCCCGGATCTCGGTCCGTAGTCCCAATTTAAATATGCAATGCACTACAGGGGGAAAGCTCCTGGATCTCGGTCCGTAGTCCCAATTTAAATATGCAATGCAGTACAGGGGAAAACTCTCGGATCTCGGTCCGTAGTCCCAATTTAAATATGCAATGCAGTACAGGGGGAAAACTCCCGGATCTCGGCCCGCAGTCCCAATTTAAATATGCAATGCAGTACAGGGGGAAAGCTCCCGGATCTCGGTCCGTAGTCCCAAATTAAATATGCAATGCAAGAATATATATATACATATATATATCGGATAAAGCGGAGTTTCAAGGTTTGGGAAAAATCATTAGTAAATACGGGTAAGGTACATAAACTGTGTTCAAACAGTAGTAACGAGGGAAAAATCAAGTAAAATCAGTGGTTATGATAAAATATTAAATTGTTATTCAACTCAATCGAGGACAGTAATAATGGAATTGAAATTTAGGCAGGTTCTAGAAAGAACTATGGAATTTCCGTGAAAATGTCCCATGCACGCGCTCGTCACCTCACGTACACGGGGTTTTTATAGTAAAAACCAGTCAAAATATCTAAAGGAAATTCCCCAACACAGAGTTAGGCAAGCCACTTACATCGACTGTGCAAATCAATTAATAATCACGCTCTTGCCATGAGTATCCAACTCCAGGTGGCCCAAATCTATTCAATTCGATGGGATAACGTAAATATAAAGTCGAGAAATCAAAATAGCTACTTAATTCAGAACTAATACGCGAAATTAGAAAATTTGACCAAAATGCCCCTCGGGCCCACGTCTCGGAATCAAGTAAAATTTATATTTCCCGTACACCCTTTCGCTCATGAACTCACTCGATCCAGAATCAT
Source organism: Nicotiana undulata (assembly GCA_005239495.1). Classification (NCBI taxonomy): domain Eukaryota; kingdom Viridiplantae; phylum Streptophyta; class Magnoliopsida; order Solanales; family Solanaceae; genus Nicotiana; species Nicotiana undulata. Next base: position 10,873 of record MDKH01182074.1, read on the forward strand.
TGAACTCTGATGTCAAAAACCCCCTAAATCCTCATATTTTCGGTTGGGGAAGTTTCATCAAGTTCCATGGTTCCCCGCCCCCCATTTTTGCTAATTAAGCTAAGGAAAATAACGGGGATTAATGGTCTAACAAGGAAATTAGGATTAGAAAATGTTACCTATGATCCTTCTCTTCAAAACCCACTGAAAATTGCCAATTTCCGAGCTCTCAAACGATTTTAGATTTATAAATTTCAAACCCTCGGATTTAGGATAAGCACACAACAATTTTCGCACCAGCGGTCCTTTCAACCGCACCTGCGGAAAAGGCATCGCAGGTGCGGGGTTTCATTAAATCCCCCTAGGGTTGCACCTGCGGTCCATTGGTCGCACCTACGGTTTTGCACCTGCGGGACCCAGGTCTCACCTGCGGACACTGCCCAACCTAACCAACTTCGCACCTGTGACCTCCATATCGCACCTGAGTGATCGCACCTGCGGGAAATCCTTCGCAGGTGCGAAAACACCAGAAGGTTGCCCAGTTCAACAACTTACCAATTCCAAAATTCTTCCGTTAAGCATCTGGAACAACCCCGAGACCCCCGGGACCTCAAACAAAACCACCAACCGACCCCAATACCTCATTCCAACTTAGTCGGGCCTTAAAATCACGTCCCATAACATCAAAATACCCAAAAATGCATAGATTCAAGCCTAAGAATCATAGGGATTTTCAAGAATTCACCCCCAACGCTGAACCACGTCTAAATTCGTCCGAATGACCTCAAATTTTACACACAAGTCATAAATGAAAACCCGGACCTGCTGTCGCCTTCGGAATTCCATTCCGAGTCCGATATCAAAATCTCACCTATCGGCCGAAATCGCCGAAATTCTAACTTTCGCCAATTCAAGCCTAAATCTACGTCTGGCCTCAAAAACACATTCCGAACACGCACCCAACCCCGAAATCACTCAACGGATCTAACGGAGTCAACAAATTTCCATTCCGGATCTGTCGTCACACAGCTCCCGCTACGATCCAATTTCTAAGGTTAAAGCTCACCTTAAAGGACTATATGTCTGAAAATACTCCAATTTTCATCACTCGACTCTCCGACTCGTTCCATTAGCATAACAAGAGATGGAAGACACAATTATCTGGGGATAGAGATGCTAACTCTCAAAACAACTGGTCAGGTTGTTACACTAAAAATTTATGCACTTGCGTATATAATCTCATTTATGTATTAACCTTCATTTTATCATTTTAGGAGATAGGGAGCTCGAATTGAGGAATATTTTGAAGCAATGTTCTCCTAAGAGGATAGGGTAAATGATTCTACTTGAATTTATAATTATAACATGAATCTATCATTGCCTTAGAATCAAGGGTTTGGAAGAAGAAAAGAGGATGTTTGATTTGAAGGTTAAGAAAGTGTACTTTTAGAGTTTTGAATATTGATTTGGACCTGGATATAAAAACTAATCACATATTTAGAATCATTAAAGTTATGGGTCAGTGGGATCCAACCTTAATCTTGGATTTTGACTATGTGGACTTAGGGTTGACTTTTTATTTACTTTTGAGATTTGATTAAAAAGTGATATTTTATCATCTATAGTTAGTTTGTATAACTTTATTTGACACTTTTTGAGTATTATTTGGGACAGATTGGGCCCGTTTAATGAATTTGGAGTTTGAAAAGGTAGATTTTGAAGAATAAGAGTTATTCCAGGATAAGGGAAATATCTTACTTAACCTCGACTTACGAAATATTTTCTAAAATGGACTTATATGCCAAAATACTACGTGTTTGGAGGTGATGTATATGCAAGGTAACGAGCATATATGCGATCAATGAGGTTATACTATATTTGGAGTAGATTATAGACTTTGCTATACCTTATTACCGTACATGCTCTATTTGTGATATATATGCATTAATTATTTGTATGACACTACTAAAAATCCGGCAAAAAGCGACCAAACTTTTGCGACTAAAATTGGTCTGTCAAATAAAGCGACCAAAGTTGGTCGCTAAGCTGGATAAAATAATTAAAAAATAATTATAAATACATTAGCGACTACAGTTGGTCGCTATTTGGCCGATAATGTGGTCAAAATGTTGACCGGAAGGTCAGACTTGGTTGGTCAAAGAAAAAAGTAACATTAGCGACCAACTTTGGTCGCTAAAGTGGGATCCAGCTATAAATTTTGTAATAATTATATTATTATTTTAAAAAATTATAAAATTTAAATAAAAAAAATTTACAATTAGCGACCAAAGTTGGTCACTTATCAAATAGAGACCAACTTTGGTCGCTAATCTTGGACCCAGTTATAAAGTTATAATAATAATATTATTATTTAATTTTTTTTTATAAAATATAAATAAATATAATTAAACATTAGCGACCTAAGTTGGTCGCTAATGAAAGGGGAAGAGGATAGAGACCAAAGGTGGTCGCTAATATGGGACCC